>WSTO01000515.1:0-12105 GCA_019627685.1 Serendipita sp. 399 | reverse complement strand
GGCTAACCCTACGGCTAACCCTACGGCTAACCCTACGGCTAACCCTACGGCTAACCCTACGGCTAACCCTACGGCTAACCCTACGGCAGTCGTAGCTGTCTTTAGATCCGACGGTGAGACACGGTCGTGATCCAATCGAGCGTAGACAGTCGTTGACAAATGTTGAAGAGGTCAATGAGCAAATGTAGTAGGGACCTAGTGTGGTCGTCGCCGTACCCAGATCTGACGGTGAGACACGGTCGTGATCCGGTTGAGCGTAAAAATCGTAGAGATCGTGATGGAAAACTGAGGGCAACGAGGTATGGCTTTTGATGGATGTCGACGTCGGCTCCAAGTTCGTCGGCCCACCTGACTCTAAATCTCTGAATCTTGATCTTGGAAGCTCGGCTTCGTGCAAAATAAATAAAGATTATTGATATCGTCGCGGTTATTCTTATTCTTGTCGTGATTACATTCCATATATAGCAGCAAACTACTTCGCCTGGTCGCAGGGGCTACCAGACTGCTTGATACGTCTCTTTATCCATGAACGAGTTAATATAATAGTCCTTCCAGACGTCCATACTATTTTCTTTCGTAAGTTCAGGGTTCACGCAACTACCGTATTTGGGGACAAGCTGTAAGAGTCGACAAATGGAGTTGAGTGGAATGATCCCTCCGATACGGCGTCGATCATCTCCACGCAAATATCTAACTTGATACATATTGATATTGCGTTCAGGACGGGATGACGGATCAGAGAACCAATAAACGTAGGCGAGTGGAGTGCCGTGTAAAGGGTGGGTTGGAGGAAGGCGAAGCGTAAAGATTAGTCTCATTTGGGCAACACGATAACCTGCGACGGTACTTTTACAGTTAACGAGTTGTATATAAGAGACGGCGGTACTTACCAACAATCCCTGCCTCCTCAGCATCATCATCAGACTTAACAAGCACACAATTGCACAGCCCATGTCGAGTATTTGAAATGTTGGATGGTACTGCTTGAACAACGCGTGTATCAGTAAGCGCATCCACGTCTTGAATGGTGGGCCTTTGGATGCGGCATCGATACCAGACATCGCACCGGAGCAAGGGAAGCGTCGAAGGCAACCCAACACCCTCCAAGGTTCCCATGTATGTCACGAGGTTGGTGTGCAAATTGGGAAGGCCGTAGAGAGTAGCTACTACGTCGACCAAAAGCCCTCGTTGGTCCGGTTTGATTGTTAGCCATATGTACCCTCCTTTGGCACAAGATGCTTGCCGGATCTCTAGCTGAGCATTTTTTTGACCGGCTGCGATCATCTCTGAGACAAATTTCTCGTAACCCGGCAAACTGGGAATCGGACGGCCACAACGTGTATCCTCATGCAGACGCTCAAAGTACCAGGACGAGAAGTCTTCCATTAGGGTGAGTATTTCTTTGCGGTTCAGGTATGCGGCCATCTGCTGAAAAAATTCCTTTCTGTTGGTCGCTTTGTATGCTGCCTTCGCCATCTCCTGATGACATGTCTCCATTATTTCAGTGGAGAATTGGGTAGATGTTCCCATGCGAGGAATATGATAGATGTATGAATGAAGGCCAGGCAATTTCGGGATTCGGAAATGCTTGATAATGCCGTTCTTGCCTCGACGAGCACCCGTCTTGATGAAGACATCTTTGTGCTCATGAAAGGTTGAAAGGGCCTTTTCTAGATATCATAATGTTGATGTGGAGTGACTGCGATACTGGACAAGGTACAGAAAGTCGTGGAAAGCGCGTAATGCTTGCATCACCTTAGGGCTGACCTTGGGTGCGCCTGCAATAACCGAGAGGAGGATTCGCTGCAACTCTCTGTCTTCGCGACCTGTCCACTGTGATAGATGGCTGATGCCCTGCACGAAATGTCGAAATCCAGTGATTGGTTGTAATGCTTTGACACGATGATCCAATTCGGCTGCCCCGACCAGGTAGCGCACCCATTTGAGGATATGGTCTCTCCAAAATCGGAAGAGACCGTGTAAAATATCTGGTGCAATTATGAGATCAGGCTCATACCCAACGTGGTGACACCAGAAAGGACGATCAACCGCATTTAGCCCGAGCTCCTTTGCAACTTCTGTATACTCCTCGATGTTGGATGGATCCACCATCTGCTTCGCTTTTTCAATCTGGGACAGAATCCACTCTTTTGTCCTCCGAGGATGTGGCAGGGAGTCACCCAGATCGTGATGCCCAGCGGTGGTGACAGGAGAGTTATTCTGGGCTGCAACGTTGATAAGGACTTGTTCAGGATAATCTGCAAGGTATGCTGCGATTCTAGTGTAGCAGCGACGAACATTGCCTAACGAGTCTCGCATATCCTTTCCCTTCTTCCCTACATGCTTGATCGATTTGAGGACGACATCTAAACACTGGTGGAACAGACGCTGTTGTAGTGCAGTGTGCTGAGATTTTGATTCTGTGAAAATCGGGATAGGAATGTATGCCAGGAGGATCCAACATTGCATTGTGGGCTTGTTTCGGACGGAAGAATGTATGTTTCCGAGACTGAGGTATAGTGGCCAAGCACTTTTGTCGCCGCTATACTCGGTGAGATGGGCCTTGTCGGATCCAAGCAGAACTGCAAGGAGAGTCGAACCAGGTTTCAATGTTGCCTAAAGCATGTCAATATGACGATGTGGGTCAAATAGACATCATACTTGTGTTTTCCATGCCCATTCACCGGTGAAGATTTCAGAATAGACTCTTGTCCCTTCCGCTTTATTCTTCCAGTGCCGCTCTGGTGCGAATGTAACGTACTTTGCAAGCGATGGACGATCAAGGAGTGAACGGATTGCATCCACGGGGTCCCGGTAGGAAAGGTAGACAGTGGAGGACGTGGTACCAGAGCGAGGCACAATTTTGGTGGTCTTCCATTGTATTCGTGGCGTGGGGAGTCGCTTGATCCTCTGCCTCATAGTTTTACCACTTCTAAATGACAGATTAGTCGATTGGATCTGGCATCACAGGTTATTAGAGTAAGTCTCAGCGGTACTTGGATATACTCACGTATTCTAGTTTAAGAAACGAGTCCACCTTTGATAGCGGGAGGTCGTTCAGCCACTTGGCGAGCTTGAACTCGGAGAGATCATTGAACGGGCTGAATAAATTTCGATCCTTTTCAGGATCTCGCGTGGCCAGTATATCTTCATATCGAGGTCGACGCAGCTCTTTGATTTCCCCAGCGCCTGGATACCTGTCGACCTCTTGAGGCTCCGCATCTTCGCTGCCCTGGAAGGAGCAAGGCTCATCTATGGGCTCCTGAATGTCCTCGTCTCCACCTTCTGCATCGTCAACCATCTCATCATCATCTCCCACGTCTTCATCGCCATCCAATGGTTCCATCCCGTACGGGTCCACCCACTCTGCGTCGGATTGTTGGTCGTCATTTCGATGGTTGTGTAGCCAGTTGTCAAACTCTTCCATGGAAGCGTATTGGCTGTTCTCAGCAAACTCATCTACATCCCCAACAGAGGCGAGAACTGAAGCCGCATCGTCTGTGTTGTAGTCCTCATCTGCGTCATCATTGTCATCCTCGATGGGTAAGAGGTACGTGTCAGGTGCATCGTTGAGATCGTTGGGATTGTTATCAATCCCGCAGGCGTCCAGTTCGGAGCCAACAACCTCGTTGGACCATATTGTGTCTTGACGCTGTGCGACCGATTGAAAAGCGGCACGTAATCTTAAATTCTCACGAGTTCTCCATGTAATGGCACATGATGGGCGATTTTGATAATGTTGAACCAGCTTTTTTTCTGAATCGAATGCACGATTACATGGAGGAAGGCAACGATAAATGGGTTTATTCATTGGTAATAATCAATAAATGAAATGTATCAACCCGACGGTGAGACACGGTCGTGGTTGGGAGAGTGTTTGGGAGAACGGCAGGGGCCGTTGCGGTGTGAGGCATGTTTCCACTTGCACCCAACAAGCCCCGAAGTTATTGGATCATAACAATTGCCAGCAGGCATGGAGACCACGGAGTACAAGCTCACTGTTGCGGTATTTGGAGAGGACCGGCTCTACATGCTGGGTTCTATCAAGCCTGATACAACGATTCAAGAGATAGCACAACTCATACTAGTGGTCCTCAAGGAAGGCTCAACAAACACCACATCCGTAAATTCTGCCGACTTGGTATTGAAACAAGCCGATATACGTGCAAAGGATTGGTATTCCCCCGAAAAAGCGGATGATTTGGAGCGCAAGGTCGAACGAAAACCCCAACTCAATGTGTTGACGAGGGTCAAGCGAATTTGGCCCAACTATCAGGACAATGAGGATGAAGAGACATTTCCTCTTCATATACTTGTGTCCATTCCACCTATCTGTATGTTCTCAAGTAGCGCCTGAGCTCTGATGACGGCTAATCTGTCCTCTCTCCGACGCAGTGATGGAAGAATGTAAGCGCTTCAGGAGGGAAAACCACCACCTGCAACTCCGTGGTAGGTTGGTCTCCCTTGATCTCAACCAATCTAGTGACGAGTAGCCCCAGATGCTCCGACCTCAACGCCTGTTCTACTGCCGGTCGAGCTTGTGCTTACGAATCGCAGAGAATTCGACAACCTCACGCAACAAACTCTCACAAATAATCATATCTCCTTGATCCTTCAAGAGGATGACAGTATCAACGGGTACCGGTCACGATTGAAACAGAAGCGCACGTATAGTGAGGCCATAGGCAACAAGGTCAAGATAAAGCAACCACAATCACAGAAATAACTGACAATATTTATTGGAATATCAGATGACGGAGCTCGAGATATATTACCAAGACATTTCGACGTTCTTTGAACTCGTACCAGGTGCTAGACAGGTTACACCTGGGGAACTCACCCATTATATGCCGCTCTTCGAATGGGACGGCGGGAGATCAACCAACCTTTTTGAATCGATGCATGAGCCGTTTATATATGCGAAGCTTTTCAATCTTCTTCAGGACCGTTCTTGCTACGGGTTCCATGCGTGAGTATGCATGGCTCAGATATTGTCATAACTCAAAAAAGCACTAGCCAAGAACAATGGACGATGCCAGTACTGGTCAAACTACAGGATACTAACGCGCTTACCGTGTACAACCCGAAAAGTGATCTCCTTCTGCAACGGCATCAGGTGCCTTTTGCTATCCTGGAAATCACGTCGAACTCGAGAAAGAAAGATCGATATCGAATGCTACTACAGGCAGCGTACATTGCAAGATTTGGGAGGCAACTTGCCAATCCGGCCCCATTCATTGTAAACGCTATTTACATCGAAAATTACTTGACCGCAACTTGGGACATCGTTTATCAACCTGACCCCAACTCAGACTTGGTATGTGTTTCTAAAATTCTCCTGGGAAGCAGAAAAACTCAAATATCGAAGGTCGTTTACCACCATACCACATTCGACCTCAAGAAGGACCAAGACGCACTCGACTTTGTGTTTCAGCTATATAATCTGCGGGACATTGTGGAAGCAAGTGGCCAGCCTATTGCCATAGGGGAACGAGTGATTGCAGTCGCTGAAGAAGTGGAGAAACTCGGGCTAAACAGCTTGACGACATTCAAGCCGTCGGCGTCAACAGGGGCCAAGTCACCTGGCGGACAGTCAACGCAGGGTGCGGTTCAGACGATGCTGGGGAATAGTGCCGCGCAGCCATCCGAGTCACTTGGAATACAAATGAGCCACACCGCTCTTCAGGCTGGATATTGCATTGCAACAGAGTCAAACGGATTGCATTCTTGTTTACCTGTGAGTTTAGATTACTGCCTTGTCATTGTCCTAACTGGAACAGCTTTCCGAGAAATTACTCCAGGCGACGGCCCCGAGCGGCGCAGCAGTTATCCTCAAGTATACCACAATCAGCTCGCCTGAATATGGGATTCTGACTCATCTCAAAAAGAAGGGTGGTCCGGCCAATCACATTATCGAGTTGACGACAGTTTTGGACCTAAGCGTCGGCCGTATGCTCGTGCTACCTCAGATGACCCCTCTCCCACAAGCGTTGTATTTCCTGAACAGTTCATCGGCCCTTATTTCGCTTCAGCACCAATTTTCGCAAGGGGTGGCGTTCATCCATCGTTCACATATCGCTCACCTTGATCTGAAGCCTGACAACGTGGTCACCAATGGAATGAATAGTCTCGACTCAGTGCATCTATATATCATCGATTTCGATTCTGCAATGGAAGCAGACCTCGGCACAATGATCACGGCCAGGCATGGGACTTTGGGGTGGATTGCACCAGAGGTGACCACGGGGAAGAGCTACAGCCCAATTTTGGCAGATAGATGGTCTTGTGGAAAGGTGATGGAATACATTGGGCAGCAGTTGGCCGGACCCTCGCCTATGAGTGCACTTTCGCTCAGGCTGATGAAGACCGATCCATCTGAGAGACCGGAAGTGGCTCCTGTACATCAGCTCAAGGTGGGTTTATGATACACAAGATACCTTCATATGACTGACGCTTCGTAGCCTCTTACTTATCGTCCACAAGGCGCACGGAACCCTTCCCGTCTAGGGCTAGGGATGTTTTGAGGTGACTCTTCCCTTCAAATGTCGACTCATCTAGTTGCGCGAGCTGTATGAATCGTCTCAACTCAACGCGTATCGGCCAGTGTTCAGAACTTGAGGTATGCGCAAATATCAGATATTTCCCTGTAATTGACTTGTTCCTTTCGCTTCAGACTTTATTTATGTGTCCCTTCATTTATCGTCTCATCACCGTGTATTTTCCATTTCGAATGGAGTGTAATACATGCGTCGGTGGCGAAGTTTCCCAGAGACGTAGATGGCTGTATGTAAAACATATAAACGCTGATTATAAATAACGCTTCGAGTTGACGTTTGGATTCCTATCTCACCACCCCGCATGCGTTGCTGCGCGCACCAGTATAGGATAGGTGACCGGGCGAATCAGTTTGTTACTATGGAATGTAATCACGACGAGAATAAGAATAACCGCGACGATATCAATAATCTTTATTTATTTTTGCACGAAGCCGAGCTTCCAAGATTAAGGTTCCGAGACTTAGAGTCAGGTGGGCCGACGAACTTGGAGCCGACGTTGACATCCATCAAAGGCCATACCTCATTGCCCTCAGTTTTCCATCACGATCTCTACGATTTTTACGCTCAACCGGATCACGACCGTGTCTCACCGTCGGATCTGGGTACGGCAATGACCACACTAGGTCCCTACTACATTTTGCTCGTCGACCTCTTTCATCATTTTCTAACGACTGTCTACGCTCGATCGGATCACGACCGTGTCTCACCGTCGGATCTAGAGACAGCTACGGCCGCCTATTACCCTTCGCTCGTCGATCTCTTTCAACATTTGTCAACGACTGTCTATGCTTGATTGGATCACGACCGTGTCTCACCGTCGGATCTAGAGACAGCTACGACTGCCTATTACACTTCGCTTGTCGATCTCTTTCATCATTCGTCAACGACTGTCTACGCTCGATCGGATCACGACCGTGTCTCACTGTCGGATCTAGAGACGGCTACGACCACGACTAGGCCCTATTGCACTTTGCTCATCAATCTTCTCCCTATTCTTCAACGACTGCTTTCTGCTCGATTTGTCTTACTCTGTAATCGCCACCACCTTGCACATTCGCTGAAGGCTAAAACATTCCGAACATATGATGGCCAACCCACTCCGCAGTGAGTTTTTTTCTCTCTACCGTAGTCGATCTTGCAGCTCAATCAATATCCCTGGTTTTTAGCGCCGCATCATGACATCTCACCCCCCAAACTCACCGATCCCAGCACAGCGGCCTCCCGCTCGTACGCTGAAAAATATCTGCGACCATTTCCAGCGCCGAGTGAGTATTCGAACAATACATTGCCTCGAACGCCAGACCTCTCCTGGCTTTACGATCGCCACGTGCTGCTTGGTCTCAACGATGGAGCCATTCCTCAATCTGTTGACTTATGCACTCCTCGAGTTGGTCGGGCTTTTCGTTTCGATGCCCATCTTGTGAAACGCTCAGGGCCAAAGTCTTCACTATCTGAAGTATCTATTCCAATTGCGATGTTCGGCGCATGTCCCTCCATCAATGCCATCCCGCCGTACCCTGGTGTCCCTCCCAAATTCAGCACCACCCCGAACTGTGACGTATCCTGTCATGTTGATGGGACTTATGGAGCGTTTGATGCCCGGCGTTATCCACAGCTTTACGACTCTAGGCGCCCCTGGCTCCCTTTCTACGATAATCCCGCATCTCTGGCGTTTGATCCCACTTGTTGCGAGGTCGCTTCTCCCAACGATTTCTTCTACTGGAACGAGCCAGGGCAGCCCAGTCATGATGGCTCCTGGGTCCACCGGTGGCTCCACAGTCTCTTCAGCCGGCGTGAGCATGTTGAGGCGAGGTTTGCCCACCTCGTCAGCATTGCAGCAAAGCTTAATGGTCTTAGGTCCTTCAATGGCCCGAGTCAGCATCATGCCACGTACGACCTCCCTTGGTACGATCCCCTCTCCTATAAGCAGGCCAAGAAGTGGAGATATTGGCTTGATGGCCGCGAGCCACTCTCCTACACTCTTCAATACGTTGCTGCGATGAACACATTGAACCGATGGCTACAGGCTCAGATCGACACGCAGAAATGGGGTTGGTCCGACTGGGACAAAGAAATGCCTGACCAGTCGTTGATGGGAGCCTGGGCCTCGACGATTACACGACAAGAAGATTGGCTCTTTCTCATGCGTTTTAGAGTCCCCGTCTACGTGGTCACACGAATCCCCTCCGATCACCCTTCTTCTCGACAACTCCAGCCCGGGAATCTTGATGCTGACGAGCATTATAGAATGAACGCTTTTGACTCCCATCACCGCCTGGGCCCTTCGTGGACAACTCGTTATAGACATTTGCACAGTTTCGTGCCAGGTCTGCGTCTGGCATGCCGAGCGGAATACATGCCATGCGAACTCCTCAATATCCCCCCACCCACTCTCCCTGCCAACACTGTTGCAACTTCCCCTTTATTAGGTTGGAAGTCAGCAATTTATCAGCACAATGTGCCACGGTTCGATGCCAGCGTCTACACTCAGCAGATCAAGGCCGCCCCAGCACGTCGTAGCGTCGACGAACTCTTTCCAGTCGCCCTCTCCAAGTTACAAGCCGAGATTGATCGCCACCCGCTTCTCAACGCCATCGGTAGCAAATTTGCACGAAACGGGAACCAAACTTCACAGTTCGTCGAGTTGTATGATTCGGACGCAGATGGGTACTACCCACGGCGACTTGGCCGTGGGACCCCGTACGCCAAAGCTACCATTGGAACCTCTTCATATTGCTGGAAATACCCGGCCGAGAGAATCGAAATATATTTGGACTACCAATTCCCAGGACGCTCCTACTTATTTGGACGGGTAGTGCACGATTTCGAGGACGATGTCCCGGATAGCGACGCTGATGATGATGATGATGTCCTTGACAAAGAAAAGATCTCTCCTCGAAAATACTTCAGAGACAAGCCGACGAGAAATCAGATTCCTCTCTTCACATGGCAACTTTCGGACTCGCATCGTCGCAATGAAGGCTCACCTTCTCGCAATTCCATTAATTCCCCATCGAGTGTCCCCCACACCCCAACCAATCTAACACCAGTTCCTTTGAGCACTGAGCAATTCATTGTGACGGTCGATCCACCCTGGATTGTGTTCATCGGGTGGTTGCGGGAATCTTACGAGGCTCAGGAGCGGCAGATGCCTCAGCCGTCATTCGTGTCAGGGCTGTTCACTGACTACGTCGACCAACTCGCCAAATTCCAGAACTGCATTGAGGAGAAACCATTCTGGGCACTAGTAAAAATGCAAGCAGAACGAACTGTCAACGCCACCATCACCGTCGATTCAGTGAAAACTATACGCGCAAACCGTTCACTCCTCCAAGAGCGTCTTCAGCGACGATTCTTCCGGCCCGTCCTTGGAGACCATACAGTTGCTCCACGGCCAGTTCCATGGCGTGTCACCGATGGTTCCTCGCGCGATATCTGCTACCCAATCCGTCTCAGTGGGGTGCATGGTGATGTCCAGACGACGACGGTCTTAGCAATGCTAGAGTCCACCTTGGGCATTCCCCAGCACTTTATCGTTATCCTCTCCTCTTCGCAGGAAGTAGATACAACCCGGAGCTTTGAACTCGGCCTTCGGTACTGTGAGGATGCGTTGCTGATTTCACTTTTGTTGCATGGAGTAGAGGTTGACGAGCGGCTGTTAGAGGTCCAATTCCTCTATGCTATGTCCAAAAAGGTCGATGTAATCATGCTTCCTGAAGATGCAACCTTGCGTTCACCTCGGGAACGTCTAAAACAAATATGGGCTTTGCTGCATCAGCCGGGTATCGATCCAAATCTTACGGGCTACACCTACCAACTGTGGAGCGACGTCTTGAAATCGTTCACCAGCTCATCTGTCATGACGCCCGATGAAGTTCGAGAAATCCAGGGTTGTGGATCACCAGTTCGAGGTGGTGAGTAACTTCGTTAACACCTGCAGTCATTATTGATTGTTGCACTCAGTTCTAACATCGATTCCGAGTCTGTTGGAGCCGAGTCACTATGGTTTATTCGATCAGCCATTATCCTCCACCCAACAGATAAGCCTTGGTCCTGCTGACCCAGCTCCAATCACCTCATTGCGGCTCCTCTGCCACACGGCCATGACGCACCAGCTTCACTTCCCCACATCCATAGTTTCTGCAGGGCGTCCCAAGGGTGCACGCACCAGGAAGGCCCACAAGAACGATGTGAAGCACCGCGCTCTTCCCAACGTCGAGTCAGCAGCATCGAGGATGAGTAGCGAGATGCGATCAAATCTCAGAAAGGCCATTGTGCAACGAGCAGAATACCTGCAAAGGTGCTGGCGCCCAATGTCGCTAGAGCTCCCCGAATTCAAATTCCGTATTCCCTCCGAGATGAAGGAAGTGGATGCGATGATCCATTTCTACTCTGCATTGTGGGACTGGCAAGACGAGTGTCGTGGTGTTCTGTGCAAGTTCCGTGAAGCATGCACCGACCACTACGATTATAGCAGCTTCGAGTTGGCATTCGGACCCTTGACTCGACTTGATTCGCTCCGTGGACCTTATCATACCGCGTGTGCTGACGCTCTCAATGCCCGTGCTTCAAAGTGAGCTCATTGAAACTTCACTTTGCAACGATTGCTTTGGGATCATATCCGGTACGTCTAACGACGGCAGTAGCTCATTAGTCTTACGTCTTACTAGGTTAAAAAGTGTATCATATCCTCGATTGTATCATACATGCGCTCGCTCCACCCCACTTCCCATCAAGTCATCCCCCCGCACCGTTACCTTGCCCCTCCTCGTCGCCATCGCCATCGCCACCGCCACCACCTTTACTGTTCCCATCTGTGAATTTGATTCTCTGTACTCATACCTGTCCGCTTTCCGTATCTTCCCTCCAATAGTGAGCTCCATTATTTCCTCTCTTCATCCTACTTTCGGTCTGCTTACTCACTTTCGTCCTAGTCTCCTCCAACAATTGTTTGAATATTATCTTTGAATGTTCCAGATCTGAATCGTCGTTTTAGTTTGAATACAGTTGTTCCTTGTCACTCTCACCCTAGTCTATCTTGTCATAAAGCCCGGCTGGTGATTCCTCATGCTCTCTGCCTATTGGTTCAACGTTGAACCAAGTGTGTGAGTCATCGCTTGTCTAGTCTGTCTAGCTAACGTCTAGCGTACTCGGTGAGTTTGTCTAATTCGTCTAGCTCTACTCGACGCTCACTCGACGACCGCTAGAAGAAATGAGATAAGCGTGTCATCGATTGTTTATCTAGCTATTGTCTAGCGTACTCGATGACTCCGTCTAGATTGTCAGTCTCACTCGACATTCACTTGACGATCACTAGAAGAAATGAAATACGCGTATCGTCGACCATTTGTCTGGCTATCGTCTAGCGTACTCGGTGAGTTTGCCTGGGTCGTCTAGTCTCACTCGACACTCACTCGACGATCACTAGAAGAAATGAAATACGCGTATCGTCGAACATTTGTCTAGCTATCGTCTAGCGTACTCGGTGAGTTTGCCTGGGTCGTCTAGTCTCACTCGACACTCACTCGACGACTACTAGAAGAAATGA
>WSTO01000513.1:0-12130 GCA_019627685.1 Serendipita sp. 399 | reverse complement strand
GAGAGGTGTGTAAATTCGAGCGCAGCGTTCCAACATCGAATCCATTGCTGCACAAACGGTCCGGATCCAGTAGTAAGTAATAAGGAGAATTTCAGCCCATGCGACGACCAAATCGGAGGGATACATCATTATGTATGAGAGAAACTCACCGTTTTGAAACCAGGGCTCTTGCGCAGATTTTGGCAGTGGATGAACGGACTGACGAGAAGGCGACAAGGCCCCGTCGTGAAGCCAACATTGTTCTCGGAAGGTTGATGAGTGGTACGTTCAACGTTCCAAAGGTTGTAAAGGGTGTTTCGTGCTCGAATAACGAGCGACGAAAAGAATTGTCGATGACGAAGTGTATTTCAAGCTGAGGCTGGGCCCACCTTCACATCTTCGACTCAACTCTTTGCCGTAGAAATCTTTGCAAGGCACTCTGCTGATCTGATCCTCTTATTATCGAACAGCATTAGCTAGGAGCTCGTAGACGAGTTGCAACCGCAAGTCATACAGCCATCTTGCCGCATAGCTAGATGGGTTCCCAATGATTCACTCATTGGAATTCTGTTTATGTCCGAATCACATCCAGGAATCAACAAGTGCTAGCGGGAAAATATCCAGTTTGGCTCAAGGCTACGGTGAATTCGAGTCGAGTGCCTACTCACTTTAGCGGTCGATTAGAGTACATTAAAGTATATATCGAGTGACTGCTGGCGATCATACTACTAAAGTGAAGGGACCAGGCCCCTGGCATCTCTCCTTCGATCCCGAAGACGACAAATCTACATGTTCTTATCCTGTTCGTGTAGTCCTTTCTTCAACTCTACCTCTTTTACTCACTAGCAGTTGAAGAGGACCAAAACCGCCTCCAAAAGGGGCCCCCTGCAACCTGTGGATAATCCATATCCTTTTCGGAGCTAGAGAAGATACTCCAGTTCGGCCTATGAAGCCAGCCCTGCTCAGCGCCTGATCCTATACGAGGCGCGACAACGACCATATCGCTGACAAGGTGAATGCCGTTTATGGCATCTGCGATACTGCGCTCATAGCCCTGCCAGTCGTCTGCAAGATCGTTTGCCTCTTCAAGGGTCAACGAGACTTGATTCGAAAGATCGTTCGCTAAAATATGGTCGATAATTGCCATCTGACTCCTCCAGAACTCATGCATGATTGCGAGTTTGCCAATGATCATGGCCGTGGCCATCTTCAAAGTTATCACTGGCGGGCCCACGTGGGTCTCAGCTGGCAAAAACTCGCCAGCCACTAAGAGCATGGTAAGTAATGCGCCCTTCCTCTGCGTAGTACTTACATGTACGATCATTCCAATCATCATAGCTGTTCCAGTCGTTATCGCGATAGGGGCTTTCAGTCGTTGCATCTGCAAATCTACCCTTGGAACCCTCGATATCTTCCATCAACTTCTCGGCAAGTATCTTCATTCCCTGAAGGACACTATACACCTCCCTTATATCCGCATGCTTGGAGTACATGTGGAGCATTTCGACATCGTCCGCGAACATTCTCGAGTCTTGGAGGATATTAGCTATTAACTTCCATTCTTGTCGAATATCGGCCCGAAATTGCGCTCCGGTTCCACCAGGCAAACCCGTCGTTGGCGATTCTCCATCAGGACGTAAACGGTTCAACGCTTTCATGAATTCGATCATGTCCAAATGAAGATTTCTCGCGATCAAGCCCAGGCTTAGGTCGTGAGCGACCCGTGCCCAGTCATGAGATGGATTTCTGGACATTCTTACACCGAAGAGATGGAATCCCTGCAATAAGCGACTTTAAATATCGAGTACACCAAACCTCATTTGCGTGGTCTAATTGCCAGTCATCCTCCCTCCCGTTGAACGCGCTGGTCCTGTGCAGGAGGGGAGACTGGCAGACACATCGGCACATGGATCAGGGGCTCCACCTGAGCTGAGATGGTGCCTCTTTGTGCTGCTTCTCTTTCACTTCTGGCTCCTTCCCATCTCCATAAGACGGCAACCCCCTGGCTATCCGGATGTGCTGTATAAGATCGCCTATTCCCCTCACAAGTGACAGCAAAAGGAGCAAGAAACAGAGTTATTGACTATGGGAGTATCACAGAGTTTACTCGACGGGGCTGTTGATGGACTAGAGGACGCGTCCGAGCCGATACTCCAAGTAGCCCTCTCGAATCAGTAAGCTCGTGCGTCCTATGAAGATCAAAAAATGTTTCTCACCTGAACTAATAGGGCAATCTCTAACCAAATCGCAAGAACTTGCGTGCAAAATATGAAGGAGCAGATAATATCATGCTACACCGTCCTTGGCGGCTCGCTTTCAGTTGTGAGGCAGGCGCATCAATTCGCTATGAGCGGACGCGATATGTCCAGACAGTTACTGGAGGGAAGACTTGCAGGAGAAAGGCTCGAGAGAGAAGTGGGGAACCTCAGCAACGAGTCACTGAGGACGTATACAATCATTACTAACCTCAAGGAGGAGCTCTCTGAGCTTAGGGTCGTTCTCAACCAAGTATGTTGCTCCCTTATGAACCAAAACAACGTTAATCATTTTCTAGCTAAGAGCTGACAATAAGGGCGCCATCAACCAGCTCCAACGGATGGCCAGCAGAGGTTGGTTTTCTTGGTGGTACGAATCGAGGGAAAATGCTGAAAGTTAGCGATTGACTTTTAGTCCGCTCGAGCTCTAACTTAGAATTATTCAGGACGAGGCGAGGCCGCAAGCGATCGTGATCTGGTCAAAGGAGGCGATGAGGCGATAGGAAAGCTCCGCAAAACTATTGATGAACTGATCGCCTGGTTAAATCAGAACCAAGCCAGCGTTCAGCATATTCGGAGGAATTTGACATCGTACCAGCCTGGTGACACGATGCGAGCAGAGAGCATGGACGCCAACTTCTTAACGTTGTGCGCAGAGCTACCACAATACCAACGAGCGGTCAGCAGAGGACTCCCTCCTGACTATTTCGGTTCTGATTCTTTGAACAGGTGGAAGAAATGAAGGATGGGTGTCCCCAGCAAATCCGCCGTCACTTCCTGCTCCAGCAACCGCCTGCTTATGATAATGCTGCAGGAAATGGCGTTGCTCACCCGGAAATCTCTTAATCAAGTCGCTTCTACGTGCTCTATTCCTTATATGGCCTGTAAACCAACGTTGATTCGTTTGAAAACTTCGTTGCGATGAACTGTCTGGCCATAACCTCTATATATACACTGGAGTGTTCGCAGTATTGGAGAGAATATACTCGCCTCTAAACAATCTGCAAATTCAAGCACCGTAGGATCCGCACCCATAATGCCGTGAGGAATGCAACGAAAGCCAACCACATCCTCTCCAGGAGTGCAACGAGTTTCCGCCGCATTCTCTTCAGGAATGCAACTGAACTCCGGTACCACTTCTTAATCCTTCCGAACGCGAGTGGACCTACCGACTTTGGAACGCGTTTATACCCAGCCGATACGACGACTACTTCATCGCTGGTGTCGAGGACTTTGTTTATGGCATCCTCTAAACTAAGATCATATTTATCCCAGTCAGAAGCCAACTGAGCCGCGTCTTCCATTCGCAGTGAGATGCGGTTTGGATGATTTCCTTCAAGGCTGTTGTCGACGATGGCCAATTGTCGTTTCCAAAACTCCAGCATGCTCGTATGTAAGCCTCTAAGCTCCTGAAGAAGTGATTGAAAATGTTTCTGTGCTCCTCGAATGTTGACTTCGCCAATGGTCCCTTGCAATGGAACTGCCCGACGGGGTCAGTAATACGTAGGCGTTGATGCGAACAAAGACCTTACCCGTCTGCTCATAGGAGCCATAGCCTTGCGTGAGAACGTCTGGTGCGTATGGAAATTTCCCGAGCAGTTCCACGCAAACGCCTTCAGACTGCACGATTCTACCCATCAGCTCCTTGGCTATGGCACTCATCCCCTTTAAAGTTCTTCTAATCTCGCCTGCATTGGCACCTCTAGAGTATCGATGTAGCATATCGACTTCAGCTGCGAACTGGCGCGAGTCTTGCAAGATATCGGCCATCGATTTCCAGTGTGCTCGAAGCTCACTGCGAAAATGTTTGCCTGTACGTATGATCTGGTCTGAGCTTGGTCCGCTAACGCTAATTACCGCCGCATATGCGTCGTTCAACGCATCCACGATGCCAGCCATTCTGGGAGGGAACCCTTGTGCGAGCAGGCCTATGTCTGCAGGCTGCTCAGACAGCCGGGTAGTAGCGAGGGACATTGGATCTCTGGACAAGCGTTGCGCGCGCTGCAGTCCTAGCTCTGATTAAGCTTGACCATGGAATCAATTGCCAGGCGCTTTGTATATATGCTCGCCTCCCTTGTAGGCGTGGAGAGCGTCAGGGAACCGTCCACAGAGGCGTACTTATTCAAAACAAAACAAGGGAGCAGCACAGTTTCGGATTACGTGTGTCAATTGCAGCAAACACCGCTTCCTGATGCGGTGGTGGCTTACTTCCCAAACTTTGTTTCAAAATTCAGCTTCAGGAGTTAAAGATGCCGTACTCGAGGAGTACGTACTCCTTGAATGGATGTTCCGGAAAGCGTCCGTTCTGCCCTTTTACGTTGTGGGCGCACTCACACTACACCTACATGAGGCCCTTTCAAAGTGGCTGACTCAATCGAATTGACAGTAGCCAGGAGTTGTAGATCGCGAGAGGTTTGTTCGGGAACGAAACATGGGGCCTCTGCGTACTGTGCATAGGCAGTTAGACGTAACGGGGAGCTGCGCTGATCATTCCCAGTTCTTACTACATTTTCGGTACACATTTCCAACGTACTGGTAAAATAAGTCTTTCGCCGTCTGTTGCGACCAGTCAGTTCGGTCTGCCACTCTCGACTCCACATGCGGTTCTACGACGACCATGTCGCATATATGGTGTATAGTGCTGACAGCGGCCATGATCCTACCGTCGTAAGAAGCCCATTTATTTGCGAGATCCACGGCCTCGTTGAACGTCAGGCCAATCTGGTTTGCTTCTCGTGTATCGATAATACGATAAATGAGGGCCAGTTGATCTCTCCAGAATACCTCCATAGCGTCGCAAAGTCTATCAATCCTCCGAATAGCTGACTCGAAGCGTTCCTGTGCTTCCCGGAGGGCGTATACCTCTACTTCACTTTCTTCATATGGATCTAATGAATAATTAGAGCTCATGTAATGATTTAGAAGCGCCTCTCA
Organism: Serendipita sp. 399; assembly: GCA_019627685.1. Lineage (NCBI taxonomy): Eukaryota > Fungi > Basidiomycota > Agaricomycetes > Sebacinales > Serendipitaceae > Serendipita > Serendipita sp. 399. Next base: position 6,962 of record WSTO01000513.1, on the reverse strand, counting down.
CCTCCCAGATATCTACTTGCGATCATCTCCAAGGCGCTGCAGGCGTCAAGAGGCTTCGCCCCTCGAAGCATTTCGAGCACTTTCTCACTAGTACACATCATCTCTTGCAGCACTTCGCGAAACTCATCATAGCTTGTTTCTCTGAAATAGCGGTAGAGCGTCTGAACGTCGGTGGCGAAATGTCTGCACTCTTGAAAGATACTAGCCAGAGCCTTCCAGTCTTCCCGAAGCTTGCTCCTGAACCGTGTTATCGCAGGAGCACAGGAGCTACCTTCGGCCTTTAGAAGCTCTAGGTGAGCAACATCCAGTCTCCTAACCGCCTTGGCCATTTCCTGAGGCAATTGCGAGGAGATAAGACCAATATCTTTGGTTCTACTTGGTGGAGCGCGATAAACCACTAGTTCTCTGGACATGCCTTTCTCTTCTTCTTGCCTTGCTTTCGGAGGAGGCGGTTACGAGACGCTGAATGCCAGTCTTTTGGACTTCTTATAGCCCATGTCAGAAATGCATATATCATATATGGTAATATTTATGTCCCTCTCCGATTCTCCGCCGTGATTTGAACCAGTCAGAGAAGAGAGCCTGACGGAGGATGAAAAAAGGGGCACCATGTCATTGCTGGTTGATCGGTCAGAAGCTTGTCAGAACTCATTAATTCAGGGAGATGGATACCATAGAGAACCGTCACCAGTATAAAGGACCCTCCATAGCTCTCTCCGCTCGTTCGCCTAGTAGTCACATTCCACTGTGACCTGCTGCGTCTCTTTCCTTCTCTCATACTCAAAATTACACAACAATATCTCATTCATCATGAGTGACGACTTCAATAACGATACGGCGGTCGCTCTTCAGTCGATAAGTGATTCCTTCCAAGCCATGCAACCCTGGGTTCCAACGTTGTGAGTCTTCCCCCTCCGAGTCACACTCGTTCCCCTTCTCATCCAATGTAGGGACCCGTCATCCCAGGCTGGCCAGCTCTCAAGCGAGATGTCCGAGCAAACAGCTACTTTTTATACAAACCTCGGACACTCTGCTATAGTGGCAAAGCAGGCGTACCTCTGCGTCACTGACACTCGAGATATATTCCAAGGGTTTCTTGATGGTGATGTCTCAGAGGTTGAATTCAAGGCCGAAATCGTCACTGTGAGGTCGGAGGTAGCGGCGGTCAGCGGAAATATCAAGGAAATCGCAAAGTCCTTCAGCAACAACCGGGCCGGATTCAATCAGGAATGTTCATATTGAAGGCAAAGCGATAAAAGACTGAAAAGTTCCTTTAGCTCAAGAAGGCCATTGAGCCCGTGAAGGGTAATGTTCAACAACAAATCAATGAAACGGTTGCTGCCTCTCTTGTCGTTGGAGGGGCTTCCGTAGCCCTCGTAGCCCTCGTTCCAGTTGCCGCCATACCGATTTTTGTTGGAAATACTTTGGTTCAATCTGCGATTTGCGCAGACATGAAGAGTGCGGCCTTTCTTTGGAGCTTCCACCCGATCTAATATGTACCTGACAGCACACCATTTAACGAAGACCGCACTAGAGAGAGCAGATGCGACGCTTCAACGAGGCGTTGAACTGTTGGACATCATATTAACATGGATGAACGACATCGAGCTCAATCTTGAATACGCAGAAAGAGCTTTGTCGCGCAATCAAGTTCTCCGCAGCAAGTTGCAGTCGGTTTCAGCTAAATTTAAATGCATGGAGACATTTTTTTCTACTTATCTCTGCCAAGTGAGTGGGTTCTCGAGTTCAGTGGCAGACATTGCACGAATTTCTAATCCTTGATAATAGGCGAAGCGTCTTAGGGACGATTGCCCCCCGCATATTCGTCAGATCTTCGTTATAGAATGATGTCGGGGTTTATCAGCCAGCTTTTCGACAAGAATATCCACTCTTTCCCTATTATCCAACCCATGTCGCACGGATCTTATGGTGCCGTCTATTGTTTCAATTACGGTGTACATGGCAATACATAATGGAACGGAAATGTAGCCTTGAATCAGCCAATATAGCTGGCGATTGGTAATAGCTCGTGATAGTTGTGAACCCTCAGACTCGATTTTAAACGCTTGATGACTAGACAGCTCACAAAATATATTCTGTGAGGCACAAGAAAGTCTCGAGACCTCATTTTGACGTCCACGCTGCTTCCTAGTCTCGGGGTGAACTGTTCACTCCGCGAGATTGAACCGATATGTCTACAAGACCGCCATCTTCTGCCATTCTGCTTCATTTTCGGCCTCATTGTTGCAAGGAGTAACAACGATACATCAGCTAGGTGATTTGCCTGAATTTGGTCCCACTCTTTAATCTCGACCCAACCGCAATTTCCAAGACCCGACAGCTTGAACGACGCCTCCAGGGGCTGATGTATAATACCTGCGAATTTTACTTCTTGCGACCCTTCGATGACCTAAAGGAGTTCGTCTGGTTGGAACATCTGTGGTGGAGGCAAAGAGGCTCTCTCCTAGACGGCGACTCTGATACTTCTGTTAAAAATAGTGAAATTGTCCAAAATAGTAGCACCATCATACTATTAGCAGTCGATAACACGCTAGTACTAATTTTGAGAATACCACCTTCGCACTCTGCAGCACCTTGAGAAGGGAAAGAATGATCCAACGAACGCAAGAAATGAACACCTCCCACGTGCCCCACCAAAGCCAAGAGGTACCTGCGAAGAATAAATAAGGTTTATGTACCAAATCAGCCAAAAAGGATCCAGGTTTCGCGTCCGGCTCCAACTTAGACTCCGGTGCGACCACTGTGGTGCTGATCGCCCGAATGCTCGCGGCGGACGCTTCCAACTGCTGATCATAGACCTTCCAGCAGTTCGCAAACTCCAGCGCTTCTACGATTATCTGAGCGAGTTGTCTTTCACCATTCATATTGAGAACACGTTTGATGAATTCCAGTTGTCGTTTCCAGAACTGGGCCATCGCTTCATGCCTACTACAAAGCGCGCGAATCGACTCTTGAAAAGCACTATTCGCGTTCTGTAACTGAGGCGACACCAGTGGAGCTAAAGCATGATAATCAGCGCGCCGTCAACTCAGAAATAACTCTACCAGGACATACTTTGCTCACCAGGATCATTGCTACGGTATTTAACAATATTCATATAAGGAAATTCATCGCAAAATTCCGAGAGCTGGGCCATAGATTCGGCGATCCTTGGAAGCAACTTTTCTCCAATGTGCACCATCTCGTCCAGCATCATATATATTTCGTACTGACTCGTCTCGATCAGTTTATCAGATAACGTAGTTGCATCTGATGCGAATTGACGAGAATCGTTCAGGAGGCGGGCTACGGACATCCATTGCTCTGAAAGCCGTCTTCGAAAGCGCCTGGCTGGATCCTCCGTGTGGTCCAAACCAGGCTCACTAGTTTTCATTGCAACCATATATGCACAATCTAATGCCCTACGAGCATTGACTATGTCAAGATGCATGTTCTTCGCCAGCAGGCCTATGTCTGCTGTATGGAATGGAGGCGTGATGGTAGTGATGGACATTGTTTCCCTAAAGGAGGCTGCTCGTCATGCTGGATGTTCTCTTTTAAAACTCAGGCTTTGCACCGCCCACAGACTTTGCAATCAATTGCCAGGCGAGTTCGAATTACCTGAACCAGTACAATTGTGGAGACTGGGTAAGGATGAAACACGCGATTACCAGCAATATTCGTAAGGGTAGCTCATGTTTGATTTGAATGCAATATTTATATCTGTGCAGTCAAGTCCCAGGAGTGTGGCCCTCCTGAAAACCTCATCGATGTTATAAGATCACGTTCCAGATGCCCAGATATCATATCGTCTTCTCCACCCCACTATGGATGCTCCTACGCGGAACTCTGTCGCCACCACTCTCGAGCTTTTTAAAGGACTTGCCATCAAGGAGCCAACTTCCGACCCGTAAATTACTCTTCTCCTTTCCCTACAGAGTATTGCTGACACGCGCCAGAGGTTTTCAACCCGGGGCGCTTCTATCCCTTCAGAACTCAGGAAATGCCATTGCCGACTGGTACGACGCCGTTGGGGGGTCGCTTCGAGTTATGAGCGAGGCTTACAACTTTGCGATATCTGGGGCCGATTTTGCGAGTGGATTTCTCAAGGGAGAATACGAGCAGAGCGATGTCACTTCTCTTGTGAATCAGTGGAGCATAGTGCGAAAGGGAATCCAGGACCTCAGGAGGAAGCTCTACGATGACGCCGCTTCCATCACCAAAGTAGGCCGCTTCAAGAAACCTTGAGTCAGCTAATACCTCCCTAGTTGAAAGAGGGTTTGACTATTACTACCGGCCAGACCGATCAACATATTAAGAGGATCACAAAGGAATTGAGCGACATCTCCCTCTTTCAGTGGCTCTTGAGTTGGGTTAATCCAAAGTCGGAAGATGTTATAAGAAAGGAGGAATGCAAGTAGTTATCCAATCGAGTTGTTTCTGCTTGCTGAGTAATAGGCCTACAGGCGGGCATCTCCTGACAAGACAAAAGGGGTCCCTAGAAGAGGCTCACAAAACACTAAAGGATCTTTATGAAATTTTAATTCAGGCGGGCGAATGGCTAGTTGCAGTAGAATTGGAACTTGAAACCGTCGGGCGCTATCTTCCGCGCTTAGACTGCGAGAAACCTCGAGAAAGATTCCAAACAAGAGCCAACAAAATAGAGACAATATTGAAAACATTGGGCGCAGAGTTTTTGCGATGGCATGTCCAGGTGAGTAGTTAGAGTTCCCAGCAGAGTTAGTGATCGTCATCGCTCAGATTCCGATAGGTAAACTCACTCAGGGTCAGTTGTCCTGCGCATCTTTTACATCATTTCGATGCAGCACCGATTGGAGCAGTGGCCATCGTTCCAGTTCCCCAAATACCTGACAATCGAGGGTGGCTTGCGACTATTGCATTACTGATCGCGTTCCAGAAGTACCTTCCTTAGGGGAGAACCGCGAGTTGCGCGCCTCAATAATGCATTGTATAATCAATCTATGAGATTATGTCTGGTAACTGCAGTTTTTTGTTGGTCCGACATGGGAGAAACGTAAAGTCAGGAGATAAATGCCCTTATCAATTACTGCCACGATCTTGTCATTAGGCTGTGATGATATAAATCTGACAATATGCTATATTTAATGCACAAAGCAGCGTTAATAAAAGGGAAACAAAGCATTCGGGATAGACGATGGCCCATACTTAATGACTAAAGTCAAAGTCCTTGGGTGGAGGGGGGATATTATCCTCCATCCAGGGAGAGAGACGACCGCTATCTTCGTTCGGCACTGAACTTTCACCAGTGAACGTAGACTCCATGACTGCAGCTTGAGTTGGTGGCAACGGTAGTGAGCCTTGAGGCGTTTCAGGCTCCTGATCGTTGGAAGTTGAGCTCAAGATATGTGAAAAGAAGTCTACGACGAGTGGCGCGAGGACCATACCCATCGCCACCAAGCGCCCTTTGTCGTTGGCGACGATCGGGCCTTGAGCTTTGGGAAGAGATATGCCACTGGTGGCATCGATGGTGATCGCATCGCAGACTCGAGTGATTTCCACTATAGCCAAAATGGTCTGCTTGTCGTACGCCGACCATCTTTCCGCGTACTGTTTGGCCTCTTCATATGCAATATCGATCTTTCCTTCCTTCAGATTGGCACGGTTTTTTTCGATGAACTTATTCTGCATCAACCAAAACTCTCGAAGCTGCAGTATCACTGCTTGAATACCTTTGGCGGCTGATCGAAATTGACGGGAGGCACCCAATCCATGCTTATGAGCCGGAGACTGGATAGTTTCCGATTGATAATATTGTTCGTGGGAGTCACATTCCGGTTCTAGGTAGCACATTGAACCCCGTAAGTAGACCTATGTAGCAGAGTCACATACCAGGACTGACCACGAACTGTGGTTCTCCGTGAACGTCCGACTCCTTGCCACTTTCGAAGAATATATCATATGGAGTGCACCATATACTGCTATCGTTGTAGTGTTTCTCGCTTCCAGTGGCTAGGGAAGCACTCATGGATGCCATATCCTCTAGAAACTCCAAACAATCTCCAGGGCTAATGTGTCCAATATTATTATGCAATATCTGAACATCACCGTTAAATGCCCGAAACTCTTGGAGAGTTTCGGCAATTCTTTCCCACTCGTTCTTGAGTTTCTGGCGAAAGCGCTTCCCATCTTTGCTAATGATATCACTTCCGTTCAAAGATATGGTTGCTTTTTGGACCCCGTAGAGCGTTTCGGCTGAGTTTCGAATATTTTCGCAGAGTTCCTTCAGCAGTTCATCGAATTCCAAAGGCTTTGGACCGTCAATCAGATGCGCTACGACGACAAAGTAGAATAATTTACGAGATTTGCCCTTCCTCGATTGACCAAAGCGGAGTCGGTAGCTTGCGAAGACATTTGCAAGATTGGAGATCCTCGAGAGGTGGTGGAGGTGCGGTTATTTAAGGTTATCTGTACCGTTATACACCTTCAGTAATCGTCTTTCTCGATAATAATTCTCCTCGTGACAGTCAACCAGCAGTTCTGAGCCGTATTGATCTGTCATTCGCCTCATTCATCACCTCCATATGCCCGGTGGACTCTTGCTGGTTGAGAACCAACTCCTTATTATCACAGAAGTCAAGAAACGTGGTAATCACAGACGCATTGACGTGAAAAGACGGGTCACTGTCAGTCAAGACGGGCTGCGACCGCAGGGCCAGGCTCCAAAGGGTCAGACACATGCGTAAGTTGCTGGTTGCCCGAATCGTCACAACGACATACACTCTAAAAGCTTGCCCCACTTTACATCACTACTCATCGAATGCTCTGCGATGTCCACGGAAAACGTTGATGGGACATCAAGTCTCGCAGTGCCGCCAGCCCTTAGCACGCTCAGGCCACTCACAGTTGATAAAATACTGGACAGTAGCTGGAGTGTCTTTCAGAACTTAGAGCCGTTCCTTGAAGCAATGTAAGTCTGCTAC
>WSTO01000512.1:0-12130 GCA_019627685.1 Serendipita sp. 399 | reverse complement strand
CTCTGCAGCCATGAAAGCAAGATTTTCCTCCGTCGCCACAGTATCCGGATGCTGTGATCCAAGGACTTCTGTTTGCAGCACCAAGGCTTCTTGTTGCATCTTCTCGGCCTCTTCGAGTTGGCCACGATCATGGAGAGTCGCAGCAAGATTGGCCATTGCTCTGACTGTATCAGGATGCTTCTCTCCCAACATCTCCAGTTGCAATCCCAGAACCTCTCGTTGCATCTTCTCGGCCTCTTCGAGTTGGCCACGATCCCCGAGAGTCGCAGCGAGATTGGCCATTGCGCTGACTGTATGAGGATGCTTCTCTCCCAACATCTCCAGTTGCAATCCCAGAACCTCTCGTTGCATCTTCTCGGCCTCTTCGAGTTGGCCACGATCCCCGAGAGTCGCAGCGAGATTGGCCATTGCATTGACTGTATCAGGATGCTTCTCTCCCAACATCTCCAGTTGCAATCCCAGAATATCTCGTTGCATCTTCTCGGCCTCGTCGAGTTGGCCACGACGATGGAGAGTTGCAGCAAGATGGGTCATTGCATTGACTGTATGAGGATGCTTCTCTCCCAACATCTCCAGTCGCGATCCCAGAACCTCTCGTTGCATCTTCTCGGCCTCTTTGAGTTGGCCACGACGATGGAGAGTTGCAGCAAGATTGGCCATTGCCCAGACTGTGACAAGGTGCTTCGCTCCAAACGTTTGATGGAACTGAGAATAACAGTGCTCGTCTAGCTCCTGCATTGCACTCCAATTCCCTACGGACTTGTACACCATCCGAAACGCCAGTGCATGCGACGCGTGTGCCAATTTGACGTTGGTTGGTAACCCATCAACGTGAAACGATAGTTGCCGGTGCCAACCATTTGCTTCTCCATCACCTAAAGGTCGTGTTGCCCCGAGAAGTAACTGGCTGGCTGAATGTGCGTAGCGTTCCTGATCGATTGGCACGAGAAGGTCCCGGATATATGCCTGAACGAGGGGGTGAAGGCTGTAGAAAGTTTGGCCAACTTTATCGATCGAAATATTGACCAAAGAGCTGCGCGAAATTGAATCGATCAACTCCTGGAATGAATAATCATCCCATTTCGATCCAAGAACGCCTTTGAGCTGTGAGATCATGGCCTCGTCGCTTTCTGGAGGTGAACACTCTTCCCACACTGTGTGGGTGCGGAAGTTAGACGTAGTCGATCGCTCAAAGAGCGAGAGTGGAATCGACGAATGATGAAGGAAAGCACAGATCTTCATCAGCTCCTGCGCCCTCATGGGCAACCGCCCAAACGAGAGATCGAACGCAGTATATGTCGACCCTTTATAATTCCGCCCCTTGAGAGATGCCTCCCGCAGCAGTTTCTCTCGGTGCTCCCGGAACGTAGAAAGATACGTGTCGAGTCGGCGCGTCTTAAAGATATAGGCCCCTGCTTGAGTGATCGCAAGTGCCCACATTCCAAGTTCGTTCACTATAGCGAGCGACATCTCGTCCGAGGACGGGTTGACGTCGGCCACTTTGTGAAGCAGCTCGACCGCTTCTTTCTTCGTCAGCGTTCCGACCTCAACGTGACTGTCGGGCGCATAGTTGATACAGTCACAGTTTCTTGTCGTCACCAGAATCGCTCCATGGATCGAGTTGGGGAAATAGTCGTCAAGGGGAAGATCTAGGGAGTCGGCGTTGTCAAAGTAGACCAACCAGCCTCGTTGACTGGAAAGATATGCCACGGTATCTTTCCATGATAATCCACTATACTCCGGGCCGGTAGATCGGATTGCGGTCTCTAGGTCGGCCTCGATTTGTTGTTGACTGCTTGCATCAACGAAAAATATCCTATTGAATCTGAAGCAATCGTTACTCGGATCCCTTGAAGCATGTTTTAAAAGTCTTACCTATGCTTATGCGCCTCGATCCACGACAACGCAAGCTGCGTTTTACCACCTCCACCCAGGCCGTGGAGGATGCAACGCGGCTGGCGCTCTAAGGAAGATTTTGGGAGGAGGTGTTGGGTAAGGAGGTCATTGATTTCTGGACGCCGGACGTAGTTCCTAGAAACCGACAACAGAGGCTTCGGTGCCACCGTCTTTTGAGTGGCCGGCAATTCGCCCTTTGCGATGGCTACTAACTAGTCAGAAACCTGAATAATTGTATGAAAGTAGGGGAATACGGACCTCTGTGACCGTTCTCATGCATCCAGTTCTCTCGAATCTTAGCGGGACCTTGTTCCATGAAACCTCTGATATAATGTGCGACTGTCCGGTAGTTCTCGTCGTCATTCCCGCTGAATTTGACGATCTGACAATGGTCCGCATTCAATCCAACCACATTTGCTTCCCTATCCCCGGCAATGATGGCCGAATGCCGTGGTACGATCTATCCGGCCGTCACAAAGATGTTATCTTCCACCGAGTATAAAGCTAATTACCATTTGTCTTACTCCTCCGACAATCGGAGTCTCGTATGCCTCGTAGAAGAAGATGGTGTCAATCCCTTCGCTTGCTGGGAGGTAATTTGCCTGAAGTTCTTCGAGTGCAGATGAATCCTTTTTGATATCTTTGAGGACTTTGTTGCTAGTCGACCTGTAGATCGAGAGCAACCGACACATCCATTCGACAAGTTGTACACCATTCGCACCAGCGTGAGGCGTTCCGAAAAACAGTACAGCGAGGGTGGAGGTTATGATGCTTCTAAGACGATGGCCCGACTTATGATTGCGGAGATGGCAGTGTACCAGTGCCTTCAAGTAGTCAGCCATACTTCCGAGCCTTGTCGCGAAACTACGAACCTTTTTTAGCATGATGCCGCCCAGACTGTGAGCTAAGAAAATGATCGGTCTCTATAGTTTCGAGGTATGAGTAAGGCCAGCTCATGAGATAGCGGCATTACTAACTTCTGGATTGGCTGTCCGTTGACGCGATAGGGCCTCAGCGAAAGCTTCAGCATGGTGAAAGATCGTTTGCGTCGAGGTCTTCGCGAAGCTGCGGGTATCTGCATCGTATCCATAACTCAGGATACGAGCATTAGGGAAGTCTGCGGGCAAGAGATCCTTCAGCCACATCGTCCCGTCTTCAGCCGTCCATGACTGTTCTCTGTGACCGTCGAGACCGTGAATGGCGACAATGCTGATATCAATAAGGAAATTGTAAGCGTTAGCGAGCAGCACTTGGGGTTTCACCTACTCGACTATCGGATCCTGGCCAGCAGACAGTTCTAGAAAACCGAAGGCTTTCTGGTTCGAGCTCGGTTTGGGTGCCTGGTCGTTGTCATTTGGTGACGTTCTCTGAAATAATCGGCGAAAGCGAGAGGGCTGAGACATCTGTGTTTTGTCGGTGAAGTAGTCCGGGGCCAAGCTCTGCGCAGCGGACGTCCAGCTATATTCCAGCCTCCAGAGGTGGAAGGCGCCGACCGAAAAGGAACGGGGTCCGCAAGGCGAGCGCGTTTTTCCAATTGAATATCCTCAACCGAGTTGTTCACGGACATTGCCTCATGAAACGTCGAGTAGCTGCGATAGACTTTGCGACAACTACCCAACGTCGCGGTCTCTCTTTCGTCTCGCCGGACATCACGTTTATTCTCGAGAATTCGATGGTCACTGTCGAGATAATAATCAGCAATCTGCAAATTCCTCCGGAGTGCCATCCCACTTACTTTAGTACTCACGAAAAGGGTGGTGGCGTCGCATCTTTGAAAGGCCAGCCGTTAGACATCGACAATATGGAAACGAGGTACATCGTAGCATAGTGTTCGTTTGAACAGTCAGCATATGTCGCGTTCGTCCCACCATCGACTTGAGCTGCAGTGGCGAAATGAGCCAGTTGAAGCAACATGTGATGGGATTCTGCATAATTTTAGTCTCGACATCATGATAATCCTAGAGGAAGACTGCAGTCTTTGAGACGAATCGAGTTTGTCGCTTCTCGTTTCGTCTTAGGCAGTCCACGACACAAACAAAGCGAAGATTAGCGATCCAAGGACGAGACCACGGTTTTCACATAAGTTATAGTGCTTATCCAACGAATACGTTCACCCATTCTCGAGAGTGTGTAGCCTCAGAAAGACTTCTGGTCGCGCTATCAGAAAGTCGGTGAAGAAATTCTATTTCATCCGTCCCAAATGATTATCCGTAGATACAAGAAAACGATGTATCCCTCACTGTCTATCGACTCAGGTCAGCGGTGGTGAAGTCGAAGTTTGAAGGTCCATAATTCACCACATCCGACATGGTGAAATCTCGTTGGAATCTCCGCCGCGTTCTCCAAGACTTGCATGTATTCGTAAACCGAACCATAATTAAAGGTACTATATGCTACTAGTTTACCCAACTTTCGCCTAGGGGTCGTACGGAGGTCCAGAAAGCGAGTCGCTGCTCGAACTGCAGCAACAAATTCACGCGCAATTGGATACATTTACATCTTAGCCATGGTCCTCTACTTGTTTTGTCAAGCCTGGATCGCCTGGAGCCATATAGCGACTTGCACTTCGACTCTGCCATATGAACGCTCGCATTCATCTCAGGCATGTCGTGTGAGTAGTATACAGGTTCGTCAACTAGCCCGTCCCGTGCTCTCAATGACATGCACGGTGAGAAATTTCAATCGAGAATGAGAAATAGATGAAGTTCGAGCAAGACTTCACAATGCCAAAGGCCAAAAGTCGGGCGTCCTCGCGCTTTCGATAAGTTACGTATATAGAGATCGGTAGCAATGACAATGATTATGTTACAACTCTATGCTAGCGAGTGCCAGTCGGGGAGCACCCATGGTCTAAATCGTTCTATTGCTGCAGCGAAACCTGCATGGGACGCGAGGGAGGAGAAAACGAAGAAAGCCAAAAATTCAGTTCGAGTGAACCGCGGGATAGCAAAGAATGAGGTGCATGAGAGGCAAGAACGTTTCAAGAGGTTGGACGGGAGAGAACATGGGGCAAGAAACGAAGGGTAATAAAGGGAAATAAACAGCCAGAATTATGCGCCAACGTCCGGACAACGGACACTAGCAAGTCGAGCATGGAGGCGACCACCATCTTCCAGGCCATCTCCAAGCTTGATCTTCGTGACTTGAATCTCTGGCTCCCCATCGGCCGCATTGGAGCTCCCACCAAGCGTGTCCAACGCGTCCATCTCCCGTTCATCCTCTGAGAAAACGAGGGCGGTCATCCGTCTTCCATAGACGCAACCGCTGTCCAACCCTAGACTCCATCGTTTCACGTCCAAGCCACGACCTGCGGCGTGACCGTAGATGACTGTCGAGGGATTGCAGGGCAACTTCTTCGGTATCCGGCTCCAAGTATACTCGGGCTCCTCCTCCTCTGAATAAAGGGTGAGCGATAAAACACGTAGGATGGGAAAGGCCAATGGCATAACCTACCTTCAGGATCCCAGTCAATGATCTCTCCGGCATCCTCCACTAGTAACTCCCACCATGTCATATTTCGGCTCTTTCCATCTACTCCGAGTCAGCATCAGTAATCACACACCAAAAAGGAACAATGATGAGCTTGATAGACGCACCGTCTCCTTTGATAGGCGGAAGACCCTCTCCACTCAACGAGATCCGAACCGCATCCTCGGGGAACCCCTTGCATTTCGAGACGACCGTATTCCACACTTCCGACCACGGTCTTCCACTCTTCGAACTCTTGACGGGCATGTTATGCTCCACACTCCGCATGTTTAACAAGTTGAAAGGGACTGCGTTTTGCGGAATCGTCTCCAAGATCAGCTGTTCTTGAAGTGTTCGCAAATCTCGTTCGCTTTTAGGCTTGTGATGACCGTGCTCGTCCACCTCGGGACCTCCGCCTTCGCTTCTAGCACCGAGACTCTTAGCGTGATGATTACTGTAATGCTTCGATGATACTCGCTTGCGGAGCGAGCCAGGGACGTGACTCAAGGGCTGGTGCTTCGAATTGAGGGGAATGGTCGGGTTGAGGGGTAGCAGACCAGCATGGACAAGGAACAGATCGTAAGAAGGAATATGGAGGACGAGAGGAAGGTTCTTCAGATAGTTAAATTCGTGAGACGTAAGCTTCCTGATTCAACGATTAGAGACGCTATTCCTTTTGCGAGTGATAATCGTCTGACTCACCTAGCGATCCAGTAGTGTTCACCTCCAAACCTCCAACCATCTGGAATCTTCCATTTTCGTTTCTTGGTCGTCTTCTTCATCTCCTCAAGTTCGGACTCGCTCTTCGACTCCATGTCCTTCAACCATTCGCTCCCTCCCTGATAGGATTCGACCCATTCGATCCATGCCCTCCACTCGATCACTTTTTGATCATGATTACCTCTGACTCCGGTAATATTACTGTGGGACATTGCATGGATGACTTTGGAGGAAGCGGGCCCTTTGGCAATGAGGTCGCCAACGTGCATTAGATAATCCTTCGATTCAGAATATGATACTGTGGACATGAGCTTCCTAAGAGAGAGAGGTAAGTCAATTTGTAACCCCCCGGACAACCGTCCCGTCCCAAACAACAACTCACTCAAAACTGTCATGCATTCCGTGAACATCTCCGACGATAATGTAACGCTTGCGGTGGCTCTTCTTGAGTTCGTCCGAGGTGATCGTTCGTACGCCATCTCCACGGATGTGTTCAAAGTTCGGAAAGCCTTTCGGAGATAAGAGCGGCCGCGCGGCAAGGGCGCGAGAACATATCCCAGCACGGCAGCAGCAGTAGCAGTAACAGCAGCGACATGGCGGTAAGTCGGGTGTTTCGTATCGGATCGTAGCGCATTCCGGATTGCATGATATATGGATAGGGAAAAGTAGAAGGCCTAGAGTCAGCGATCCGCAGTTGCCAGAAATGGGGCGAACGTTCTCCAAGTCCATGATTTGCGAGAACATGGGACTCTAGAGTGTCGTAGTAAAGGTACGTACCCCGTAAACCACCAAGTTCGACACTTTTCCAATCTTTAGGGTACGATCCGGCGAATGATAGGATGAGGAACGCGGCGAGAAATGCTGTAAGAACAGCGTAGGCTAGGATTCTCCGTAAGGGTTGTTTCCTGGCGCTGTGAAATGCGTAATGGGCGTCCGCCAGTGAGGGGATGGACGAAGTCCGCGGTCGCATCGAGGGCTGTAGCTTCCCAAGGAGGTCGGAAGAGTATTAATTATCGAAACTACGGCGAATAATAAAGAAATAAAAGCAAAATGGCGCTATTTAGCCAGCGAAAGCTATTGTTGTTGGTTCGTTCCGGTTATCGTCCTTTGCTGTTTCGTGTTTCCGCAAAGTGAAAGGTCACTGTTGAGCAGTAAATCGACGTCCTTTGGGACGTGAGCGCGTCGAAACAGCGCAGGAGTGAGCTCAGGCCTGGAGGCGGTCAAGGTCAAAAAGATGTGAATGCCTCGCCCAACGTCTGACGCGAGGCTGATTTGGGGCTACGGCGAAGACCCAATTGGCTGTGAGTGCAGCGCCGAAATGAGCCAAATATATCGAGGGTTTTCAAATTCTTGTGCTCGGAGTTCCAGAAGATTGGCTGCGCTCATTAGGGGCTCAAGTTTGCCTTGGAGTCGTCGTAAGAGCAACCACGTCATACTCTGAGAACGGGGTACCTGCTGGACTTCACTCAAGTGCCGCTAAAGAAGCACTTAAACCCGAGAATCACGTCGTTTCGGGTCAGGTGGCTTCCATTCCTCAGGAGGATTCTCTGTCGTCAATGGCGTTCAACCCTCGTGCAGCTCCCGCGACAAGTATGCATAAATGACCCCTAGAATCGGAACTGTAGATATCCCAGTCACTACATAGATGGATCCGAAGAAGACTCAGACTTACAGCCCCTCGAAATGCTGATTCGACAAGACGAAGCTATCATACCAAAAGTAAAGATACTGGATCGTCGGGATGAATAATTGCGACCAGTTCGGAGACAACGGCTTAGCCTTGTTGCTTTCTCGACCTAACCACCACAATATGCAACCAGCCACCGTCGGGAAAGGAGCTACTAGCGCATACTACAAGTTATCGGGTGCTCATCTATCGATAATAGTGGCGAAGATATCAGGGTCGATGCTGCTTCTTGAAGCTTGCGACGAGAACCTCTCCTTCGTGAACTCGATTCGGATTGCGATTCGCAGTGGAAAATGAAAGTTCAAATGCCAACAATTGGATCTCCAATTGTACCAGTACCATGGACACTTGCATCTCCACCGTCGGCTGACCAGAACCAAACTCGCGAAGCACGTCCATGTGGGCAAGAGGCTTCGTAGCCGTAAATAACCATCGAGAGTCCTGCTGACGTTGATCTTACGCTTCTCTCCGCTATCTCCACAGCCAGTGACCCATAGGCGCAGACTTCAACCAGTTCTGTAAGTCAAGTCTCCCAAATGTGCTCGATTTCCAGCCCAGCGACGCTCACGAATCCCCCGTATATAACATGCGGATATACTCACATAACAGCCGTCGACGAAGACGGAACAAAGATGTCCATTTCATTCGATCATACATAATCTCGGCTTCTGAGAGAAGGCCCCGCCCATCTGCCGTCGCGACAGCTGCTTGTTCCCCGCCATAACTTCACACAAGCGCACAAATTTTGAAATCCCCGTCTCTTCTTGTTTGTTCATGTCTTTATAGCCCTCAATCTCCTCCTCCTTCGTCTCAGTAGCTGTTCTATTTTGTTTTATTTCTGCAATTCCGAGAGCCACAGCTCCAGAAGAAAGTGATAAAACCATTCAAAAACGCTAAAAACTGCTCCCAACATTTTGTTGATTATTTGCGATGGGAGGACTATCTTGTATGAAACGGTTACTGCTCGTTGTGGTTGGAGCAGTCACCATTGCCAATAGTCAGGGAATCGCGCCAAGCTCCCCTTTTGCGTATCCTGGAATGCCAACGACACCATATGGACCTGACTGGCAAGCTTGTAAGTCCGTTTCCTACCATCGTTTAGAGCGCCATCATACTCATAGCGATGATTCATCTCGGGCAGACTACCGTGTAACAACTCCGCTTCAGAATGTCACTTTTACTCTCCCTGGAATGTATGCCGGAAGCATATCTGTCGACCGCACTGGGCACCCAAACAACACCCTGTTTTTTGTGGGCTTCGAAACGTCAAATGCGTCGCTCACAGCCGCCGAGAATGAACGATCCAATGAGCCATGGCTAATCTGGCTAAACGGAGGGTAAGTTATGCCGATTCGCAGCCTTTGCTTATTCGTCTGTTGTCCCTGATCGAGATCCTCCATATATTAGACCTGGCTCTTCCAGCATGTACGGTCTCTTTGCCGAAAATGGACCAATGCTCTTAGCCTATGGCGAAGGTCAGACGACCGGTCCACGTCGGGCAATACAGGAGAATCCGTGGAGTTGGCATAAACAGGCCGATATCATCTATGTCGATCAACCAGTAGGAACGGGATATAGTACCGTAGACACTAGTGGTTTCGTCGCCGACGAAGATCAAATGGCCCAGGATTTCGTGAGTTTTCGTTCTTTTGATCCATCGACTTCGTTGGATTGTCCACAAGTCACTGTGTTGCATAACCTCGATGTCTGTTTGACTGACTCTTACACGCACTGAAGGTCAATTTCTTGAAGAATCTTGCCTTGATATTTCCCAGTTTGAAGCACCGTCCGCTGTACTTGACTGGAGAGAGCTACGCTGGCACTTACATCGTTCGTATATTCGCTCCGACCCTTCATTCCAGAGAGATTTACAATGCGTGTAACAGCCATACATTGCAAAGGCATTGACGATTGATCGAACAACGCCTGTGCCCGTCAATTTGGCCAAAATTGTAATCGGAGATGGAACGATAGGCAACTACGGAGCCTTCACCGAATATTCGACAATATCCTTGATTCAGTCGTTTCCTCAACTTATTGGATTCCAGCCATCGGTATACGAGTACTGTGAGCCCGTCCATCTTCAACACAACGAACGGACTCACTCACGACTGTTATATAGTTGTCGAGCAGTATAACCTATGCGGTTACAATCTCACTTTGGAATACCCTGCAAGTAATCCATATCCACCTATTCGTGACCCATACGAGGACAACGGGGTGACGTTGAAAAAGGGAGAGGAGCCACCAGCAATTGCGAGCTCACGGTGGAGGGGATTGGACGCTTTGGCGATGATTCAAGAGTCCTTAGAGCTGTTCAAAATCTCTCATGAAGACAAAAGGGCGGATGAAATATCGATAGACGGGATGCGGTTCGTCAAGAGACAACAAACGT
This sequence comes from Serendipita sp. 399, assembly GCA_019627685.1. NCBI lineage: Eukaryota > Fungi > Basidiomycota > Agaricomycetes > Sebacinales > Serendipitaceae > Serendipita > Serendipita sp. 399. The sequence goes on along the minus strand of WSTO01000512.1, from coordinate 1,964 downwards.
CACCGGGTCCGTCCCTTGCGCCAATTGGGACTATCAATCCCCGGTATGGTTGCTTCTGTACGTCACATCTCATTTTTTTCTCGCTCAGGTGTTCGGCTCTGCTTATTTGTTTCTCTTACTGTAGTGATGGAAGAACTCTGGGAGTATGTTACAGACTACGTCGTACCTTGGAGTGAGTAAATAGATCGCGATCTATCCCTCATAAAAAACAACTGAATGTCTCATTTTGTACAGGGCGAGTTGATGTTAACGTATGATAACGTAGTTCCACGTTCTTCAGAGTTCCACATTGAATTTCATTTCGTTCAGGTCTATCGGATATCCGACGCCCTCTATCCTGCCGCAGTCAATAACCCTGCCGCGTACCTGAATCGTGAGTCTAATGCCGCTCTTCTCCTTCGAGCGCGGAATGACGATTCTTTTCCATCCCTGTAGAAGAGGCTGTTCGTGCAGCATTGCATGCCCCCCGAAAGGAGTTCCTGATGAGCATCAGATATCCATTCGGTAACAGTTATGGTGCGCATTTACCAGATACGACTCAGTCCGTGTTCGTCGCTGACCGATACCCAAAGCTGGTGACCCTAGTGAGTACAGCAAGCGCCAATTCGAACTAGATCTCTCAGTAGTCGATTCAAGGTCCCACATCTCAAGAATTCATCTCTGAACTTTCGAAACATATTCCCATCGTTCTCTTTTCTGGGAATGACGACTCCCTGGTTGGGCATCGCGGAACCGAATGTGCGTACTTCCCCTTGTTTCTTGCTCAAATCTCATGGATACTTTGACTATTGACTGATCCCTTTCTTTGTACAGTGGCGATTCAGAATATGACTTTTGGTGGCATTCGGGGGTTCACTGTTCGTCCCAGTACGCCGTTCTCCGACACGGACGGAAACTTCGCCGGGATTATCCATCAGGAACGAAACGTCACATATGCCCTCTTCACCGGTGCTGGTCATATGGTCCCCTCAGACAAGCCAAAGGCGGTGCGTGTCGGAAACAGTTTCTCCTTTCCACTGCGCTCATTTCATCGTTCGAGTAGGCCTATGCGTTCCTTCAAGAGTTTGTCCTCGGAAAAAATACGACGGGCCTTGTCGTCTCGAGCGGCAATCCGACTCAAACTATAGGCGACGTGAGTGTCGTAGGCGGTGTGCATACGGAATATCTCAAGGGCATCCTCACCGGTTCCGAGGCATATACAGGGGCGTATGTCACACAAGGAACGTACACCTGGGAGGAAGCGAGTTGGAAAGCGTGGGGGAATTATATGGCGTCGAGGACGGGTGCAGACGTTCCAGTTGCGAGTGCTACAAGTGACGGAGTGATCAGCCCCGGAAGTGAAGTAAACACGGGGACCAATGATGCTCGGACGATTGTATCCTCTGGAAACCTTTGGCTGTGGACGATCACAATTTGTATTCTCGCAGCAAGCACGGGCAGTGTTTTACCGTTGTGATAGGCTAGGAGATCAGCTAGGCTATTGTTTGTAAGCTTTGTCGTGTCACTCAAAGTACGCGATTTGTCACCCTCATCCTCTTCTCTCTCAGACGCTTCAACTAGAATCTGGGCGAAGCGGAGATCGTCAACACAAGGAGAACATACGTGCAAGGCACGTTCAACGTCCCCTTTGCGAGCGTCGAAGTGAGAGAATCGGCAAAAAATACCGAAATAAGCATCGCCCGTTCGAGATTATTGGGAATATTGGAGGTGACTGCTCACTGAAACCAGTCTAACTGTGACTTTGTTACCAGCATTTTCCCGTACATGTATATCGAAATAAGAATACAGATTCGCTTCAGAATGTTACTTATATATGCCTCTATGGGTTACGGATTAGTACGAGTCACTTTGAGCAAGTAGTCCTCGACCACGCACCGTTGAACTTCGCGAATCAGAACTCTGCGTTGTCTACGACCCAGTTTGGATACCATACGGGCGTGATTGTTCTTTGCGTAGATAGTACC
>WSTO01000511.1:0-12169 GCA_019627685.1 Serendipita sp. 399 | reverse complement strand
GGTAAATGCTACTCGCCAGATAAAGAAATGTCTTGACAACCCCCCATTTCTTTGGCCACAGCAGTCGAACCTAGGGAACCCGGTCATTCACAGAGTATATGAGTGTACGCATGCGTGTATACCTCTTCGCCAAGGGTAAGAACCGTGTCGTAGAATAGGATTGCGAGCGCCACCGCTTGAAAATCCGTCGATGAGCGATTCGAGCAGTCCACTGTCGACGAAAGCTCGAAACATACCCTGTAGCATACGTGAAATGTTGACATATTTGGCAACAGTCGCAATTGGGAGGTTTTCATTGCGCATTGCCTCGAGTTGGAGGGCGAGATTCGAGGACGACGACGGCGACGAGGGGGACATGGTCGAGAGAGCGGGGAGACAAAAGTGAGACTAGCGACTGTTGAACCGATGCTCCACCATTTTATGAACGAAGACGAGATGGGATGGGTCTGCGCGCGACAGGAGTGGCATATGCGATGTCATAGAGAAGTGAAAATCCGAGGGCGACGACCCCGGCGACAGCGAACAGATAGCTCTAGAGCAACAACCCGGTCAATTGTGGAATTCGAGCCTCGAATTTACACCAAATTCCCCGATGATCAAGGTTTTCAGGAACAAGCAAGCAACCGTGCCACCGGCACCCAGCTCGGGGACGTGGGGTGCGCGGGGTGCCAAGAGCTTTAGAGGACCGACCGTGCTCAAGGGAATGATCAAAGGAATGACTGTGATTCATGATATCCGGGATAGTACAGTTTCTATTCTTCACTATGCTTGTTTGAGGAAGACCGCTGTATACGAAGGAACGACGATATACTGGCGCGTCGAGATTGTGATAGTCGTCTATACGCGGCACGGTGTCAACAACGCTCGTCTTTGTCACTGCTTAATAAAAGGGACATACCTGCCACTTGGCAACTCCAGCCGCACCACCGAAATGGCGTAAGAAGTATTGGCCCTGAGGAACGTTGGACAGATCAAAGGCGAGTGGCTTGGTGTCCTTGTTAACGATCACAAACGAAAGGACGCTGCCCTCCGTAGCGGCATAGATACCATAGGTATTGGCGGCATTAGACGTAGCAAAGTTGACTTGCGCCGTTTTGCTACCGAAGAAAGTGCCGGATCTAGATGAAAAGGCTCAGCGGATGAACGGACAGTACATGCGCTAACTCACCCTCTATAGAGCCAGTACGCCAACCCAACGGGCCCCTTTGCATCTGGATTAGACCAGTATGTGGCAACATCGACGCCGTATCGTCCAAAGATTCCAAGCACGTCCGCTGTAACGAGACCACCCGTGATGTCACCATCAGCCGTGGAAGACCACTCCGAGATGGACAATTTCGTTCCGGAATAGTTGTTGTCGATCAGTTGCTTCATGCGCGGGATGAGCCAGACGGCACGGTTATTGGGCTGGTGGCACTGGGGATCAGTCCCAATCCAGGATTCATCAACGTAGCTGGGATCTGTGAATACCCATTAGACAAAGGCCCTGAAGGAAATGGAAGGTCATTTACCCCAAAGAGAGCGCGTCATTCGGAGTCGGAGAGCCTTTGCAGCTGCATCGTTGGCACTCAAGTCGGGCTGGAAGTAGTAATGAACTACAAAATGGTCAGTTTACCGTTGGTTGCGTGTTTGGATACGTACTGTCAAGGTAGTCTGAATTCCAAAGTTGGTCAACGGTTGAAATTAACGGTGGAGATCTTTGGCTCACCCAAGAGGCGCTTTCCGGCAGTTGTAGATGCAGCTTTCATCTGCGCAAGGAACCAAGGGATGAAATCGGTATTCCCATGTGCCGTAGTATCCGACCATCCGACCGCAGACGTCCAGTAGAACCACCAAGAGCACGTTGATGGAGCAGCAACCTTGACATTTGGCAACGCATCCTTTGCAGCCTTTGCGAAATTGACGACTCGGCTGAGTTCTTCGTCGTAGGAGACAGGCCTGAAAGCAGTTCAGCGACATGGGCATCATCAACGCAAGCCAGAGGCTCACTGAGGGTGCATATCTTGATGAGTGCTGGAGGCAATTTCGATCTCGTTGTCGACGAATACGAAATCAGGTTTGTTGACCAATCCAGCGAGCCATTTGCGTGCAAGCGTAGTATTCCACGGTGTGTATGCTCTATTCGGATCCGTAGGCGGCTGGACATATGAGCCGTTAGGGTAGAGGCCGTTTCCGGCATCAGCGTTGTAGGGGTCAAACGCCTTTTGGTCTGCGAATTACGTCAGCCGTCATGCATTTGAATCACAGAAAATGGGCGTATTCACTAGGGTAGACCGTCTTGGGATAGGAATACGAGTGGTCGTCTTTTGAAACCCAGTCCAATCTGAAGCTCGGTAAGAATATGAGAATCGAGAAAAAGTTGCCAAAGACGTACGCGGGGATGGTCAGCATTGTCTTGCTTCCCGTGGCTTTGATCCATCCGAGCCACCCGTCAGCACCTCCGGCATCTGCTTTGCGGTTTTCGAAGTACCAGTCATTACCCGCATTGGTGAAGTCCCCAAAGGGATTATAAGCAGTAACCTATGGATAATCAGACTAAATGAGGAAACTCTAGGTTTTGGACGCACGGCATTTCCTCCCCATCGACTGACGGTGACTCCCAATTGTTGGATATAGGCGGCTGATGGTGGCCAGTTAACACCGTAGATCAACGGGTTAATGGGGGTAGACACGGAGGTCACGATGCTAGAGCACGTCAGCCTAGCCTGGATACGATGAGATATCTGATTCTCACCTCGCATACTGAACAGCAGGGAGCGTGTATGAAACGCTGAGGGCGCCGGCGGTCACTTTTAGCGTACCAGCAGCGAGGTTAGAAGCGAGCTTCAGGTAGCTGATGGTACGAGAAGGAGTATCAGGAGGAGAATACGTTGTTTTTCCGGTGACCGCAATCGTCTGTAACGCATCAATACGGCCGGATATTGAAGATCTTGGGGATCAAACTCACCGCGTTGTTCAACTTGACAGTTACATTGGCCCAATCGACAGCACCCTGACTCGTAACAGCGACGATGTTGTTTCCAATCGGTTCGGCACTTAAAAACAATGGCTTGACCACAATCGACTATAGTGACATTAGTTGTCTGCGTCACATCGAACCAGATTAGACATACTGTGAGGAGAACAATATTGTCCAGATGGTACTGTTAAGAACGAACAATTAGAAAAGATTCGTTTCAAAAGCTCGTATATCACTCACTGAAGCCCCATCACCGAGCGCTTGCCAGTTGATCCTGTCCCATGCTCCAGGTCCAAGGGGTGATCCGCTGGGAGGTAATGCGCTGAAATCGATGACGACTGTCGTGAATGAGTTCGGATTGATGGCGTTGCTGACTGCGGAGAGCGGGATGGTTGCAGAATGAGCGCTGTCACTTGTTCCCTCAAAGTAGAGTTGCAGAGTGTTTGGGTTGGCAGCGATATCAAACTTGAGACCAGCGTAAGACGAGAACGTCGCTGGGTCCTTCAGGGAGACGGCTGCCCAGGCAGTCGAAACGGCAGAAATACTCGATGTTCCAGCGAAAAGATCCGTAGCTGCCCAATTGATTTCCGTGTTCCAACCCCAATTTTGCCATCCATTGCCCAGTGCACCGTCTACGTAGATTTCTTCGTCCGCCTTAACGAGTGTGACCAGCAAGAGGGTCGCAAGGGTCGCGACCGTCAACATCGTGTACCCGACAAAAGGAATGACACTAGATGAGGTCCCGACAGGGCATATTCTCACCCTCCTTAAGTAGGTCGGACGGCCAAGGCGATTTTGCGGAGGGTGCTGAGGGACCGTCGAACTCGTCGGTTAGATGTCGGTGTCGCAGCGGATATGTCGTGGTTGTTTCTAGACTGCGTGTAGGACTTGTTATTTGATGTTGCACTACGTTCTCTCCGACCAAACGGCTTCGGTGGAACCACGCATCACGCGATCCCGTCCTCGTCAGCTCCTGAGTTCCGAATCATATTCCAGTCCGATCATATTTCCACGCTGCCTTCGGAGTGAGTGAGCAAGTGTGCGTTCTCAAGCTTAAGTTGCGCAATATGGCCTAAACATGGAGCGATGAGCGACCTGGGGATTCTGCCGGTTGGTTGGATCCAATAATCGAGAGCCCCAACGGAACAATCGTACACACCGCGGAACGTTAGAAGCCGCGATCTCAAGACAAGAATAGATGGATACTGGTGAGGTTCAAGTGCTAGCTACCACGTGCGGTTCACAAAGAGGAATTCAATATGCATTAGCTTGATCCATTCTCCCCTACAAGTTGTACAGAAAAAAAAGTAGCAACAAGCAGAGCATGAGTAGACAGCGAAGCCGAGAATATAGGTTGCGAGTACAAAAGTAGAGATTCGAACGGCGCAAAGTCTGCCAGGAAATAATGGGGTCGGATAGATGAGTGATGAACACCCAGCTGAGAGATTACAAGGATGCTCGGCGCGATGCAGGAGCCAACCATTGTAAAGGGGGGACCCGTCGTGAGGACGGTCAAGCGGAAGAAGGGAGGTATATGCGGCGATGGCCATGTGGTCGACGATAGTCGAAAGAAGGGGGAGGTGTCGGGGTAGTTGAAACGATGAAGCACTGTGCAGTAGGATGACCTAGCGAGCGTAGCCATATCCTCCGCCGTAAGGGGATTGGCCACCTTGGCTGTAACCCGAGTAAGGGTCATATCCCTGCGGCCATTGACTGCCCATATGGGGGCCGCCAGTATTTCCCGGTGAAGAAGAATTCATTTTATAACCAGCACCTCTCCCGGCTTGGCCTGGTCCATAGGTGCTTTCCCTGGTGGCGTCGACGAAGCCGGTTCCAGCAAACGGATCACTGCTTAGAGCGGATCCAAAACTGCTATGATCACCCGCTCGCTTGGGCGGCACAAGGCCACTTGATCCGGATCCAGATGCGTACGCGTTTGTATATTCTTGCGTATATCCTCCACCGTGAGATGCGTATGCCCCAGAGGCAAAAGCGGCCGCTGGAGGAGCAGCGGGAACGATGTCGTAAGCAGAGTCGCGGGGTCGTTCGAAATGCGTGACAGGAGGCATGGCAAGGATCTGATCAGGTTCGTCGTCCGTTTCGACCTCTCGACGAGGGGGAGTCTGCTGAGAACGAGCTCGCGTGAGAGGTGCTGCTCCGGCAGATTGGCTTGGTAGAACCGTCTTGCTGCGTGTCAGGCCCGATTGCTGGTACCCATCATCGGCGAAAGCGATGGGTGCTGGCGGGGGTGGAGTGATGGGAACTCCAGCACCTCCTGGGCGAGAGAACTCTTTCATAGACGCTTCATCCCACATGTCTTCTTCCGCCCTATTGCCTCGTTGGTTTTTCTTCTTCAGCCAGACAGCGATGAAGATGAGGGCACCAAGGACAACGAGGAGAGCAACGGTCACTGTGGCAGCTATGGCGGTCTTATTGCTTAAGAAACTGCTACGAGCACCGCTATTTGCGTCACCAGAGGCTGTCTCCGTCACAGTTGCCGATGAGCGGCTGGCCATATAACTGGAGCCTTGACTGGCAAATCGGGTGTTCGACGCGACAATTGTGGTTCGTTGGGTAGAGGCAGCGGCTTGACGAGATGAAGAGCTCGAGCTCGAGCTCGGTTGGGAGCTTGTGGACGAGGACGAGTCACTGGTTCTTTCAGGGCGGGGTCAGAGAGAGATTAGAATCGAGTAATGGAGTAGGTGAAAACTTACGAAGTACTGGTACTCGTCTCTGGGTCGTTGGTAGGAGTCGAAACGGTCGAGGTGGAATGTTCCGTCGAATGCGTACTGGTACTTTCTTCTTCTCCTCCTCCTCCTCCACCACCACCTCCTCCCCTTCTCGTCGTCGTGCTTTCGGCAGGGCTGTATAATAGGAACGAGGCGATGAGACGAACGCGCCGACAAATTCCCACCGGTCGAGGGGACGGTTGCAGGTTGAGCATCAAGGGCGAGGAATGAAAGAATAAAGTGAGAAAAGGGGGAAAGATACATATTGAGTCAGCAAATGAGAGTTCAACAATCCTCATCCTGAAACCACTCACGGTAGGATGTCTGATAGGTCTGGAAATTGAGGAGCTCTTTTCTCGAGGTCTCTCGCCATTGGAGCGACGTGGTGTTCATGTCGTCTGACGATGTCGTGGTGATTGTGCGGTTGAGCCCGAGAGACAAGAGAGATGGCGAGAAGGGCGCAAATCGCGAGAGGGCTTGTCGATTTCATGTTCGGAGGTTATGTATCAGCAAATATACACCGAGATTTACGGTTGTAGTCGAATGGAGTAATGGTAAGGAGCGTGGACGCGTAGAGCGTTGAAGCCGGACTGGAATAGCTCGCGGCCTGCGACTTTGAAGACGGCGGGTGGAAGTAAGAATAGTTTTCGTTTTAAAGATCTTGAAAGACTGTCTGAGCCTGCTTGCGTAGGCCGTTTACAGCGTCAGCGACGGGGTCGTCAGGCTGGACGCTGTATGGGAAAAGAACGAGTCCAAGATTGGGTCCCAGAGTCTGGGCGTAAAGCCCACTTGGACTCCGCCCGCTTCTCACTTCCGACCCTCAAATTCCCATCATATATCTCGTTACTCACGACTCACGACGACGACGACTGCCGGTCGCCATCATGGCATTCGTTCTCTGTGCATATGGCTCACGCCCTCTGTGGGCTGCATCTACAAGAACTCCGCTTTTTATTCCGCAAAGGAAACACACAAATAATAGCACAATCCAAGGTGTAATAATAATAAGTAACTGCGTATCCCGCAACACTTGAATCTATCCCTCTTTATTCGTGCTGCATTCGCATTTCTAGAGATCGTCCGAATAAAAAGTGGCCTATCGTTTTGAGGAAGCCTCGTTTGGCCAACACGAGAGCAGATTCACTCGAACCTGGCTCTGGTTGAGGGAGAGGAGCGGCAAAGGCAGCACCCGCGGCAAACAAGATAAGAAGAAGTTTTGATGGTTGCATTTTGTAAAGTTTAACAACAAGGTGTCTTCGTCAATTCGTCAGTTCCCGACTGCCACAGCACAAAAGCTGACTACTCACATAAAGGGCACCAGGCCGTAGAAGATAGCAAAGATGTGGCCGACGTAGGTGAGTAGAAGGAAACCTGGGACTGGTATCTCGACGGAGACGACGTTTTATGCCTCGGGTCCACTCATTCCAACGAGAAAGCAGTGATGATCCCATTGCCCCAAGGCGACGAGACAAAGTCTTTGACGGGCTGCACCTACCATCTCATTTGTCACTAGAGATGTCGAATGGCGGGGTCAGGATGTGCATTGTACAACTCACCTCATTACAGCGCACTCACCATCGCCAATTGTCATCCTTAACAACGCCTGGGTTAACGAAACGACGAGTTATGATTTCGACTTGTCGATGGGACAATGATCAAAGTAACCAAAAGCATCTCTACCTTCAAACTATGTCAAGTGAGCTCAGGTCCGCAGCCTCCAGTGCCCATCGGCGTTGGGCAATAGAGGTAGTACCGTATCGATGACTGCTTTCTCTATCACAGAGTTAGTCATTTCGATGCCGAAGAGATCATATTAGAGGAAACTGGACCCGGCCTTGAAATATGGCTACTCCATTGACGATCAGCTCCACCACTCAACTCTGCGTGTAAGCCGCGTAGGTTGAGCACAATCTCAGTGGGCGGACAACTTTCGCGAAAGCCAATGCCGAAACTCAGTCGAGCAGGCTTTGGCGTATCCCGCAGGTCGACTGCCGTTCACACGCAAACAAGCCTGTTCCCAGCCGTCAAGTGGAGGCGAAGTGGCACTGGTTCCGAGATCCGAAGGCAACTCCTCTTTTATCTGGACGGTTGAGTCTGAAAACAATGCCTACTCGAGATGCTCTCTCTTGTAACGCCGCTCAACCTCATAAACGTCGGCAACGGGCGCTGAAGAGCGACACTGAAGAAAGATAGAGGTACGTTTGAGACGGAGGAGTACACTTTCTGGTGAAGCATAAGAGGGCGTAGATGTCCACGATCATCAATTCCCCAAACCGACTTCTCTCGGCCTGGTGCCTTGTGAGTGCCTGCTTTCAACACCACTGAAGGCTGTCTCTGATCATTTTGAACCCCGTAGTTTCTCTCTCTCTCTCTTCACGTTCTCGCAAAGTTTAGAGCATGCTTTACTCAAAGTTCCTCATCACGTTGTTATTGTCCACCATCGCCCTGGCCGCTCCCCTGCCAGAGCCGCATCATCATAAAAAGAGCCAACCTGAAGAAAACGCACCCCAAGATCTCGAAAAGCGGTTTTTGAGTCATCATCCTCACTTGAGAGAGATGGCCGGCCACGCAGCCCAGGCAATCGGCGGTCACTTGCTCGGTGGAGGCGGAGGCTACGGTGGTGAAGAAGGCTATTAAGAGTAGGATCGACCTCGGGTTCGCTCTGGTGTTGCAAAGGGACAGGTGTAATACGTATGGTCTCCTCAACATGCCGCATCCCTACAACACCGTTACCTATGTTTCTAAATGAAGTAAAGTGTTATTCCAAGATGGCTAAGGTCACCTACTTATTACTGAGACCGCGAAACCGCCAAAAACCTTCGAGACTGCAAGCTCGCTGTGAGATTCAAGTGTCTTTTGTGCAGTCGCCGTGTATATCGAATACTGCGAGAAGCGGGAAATCGACTTCAATGAATTCGCGGGAAGGTGATTGGCACCTTCAGGACTACTACGATGCGTTTACGACGTTAGGCTTGTAACCAATACCCGATAAACCTCCCAATAGGTATCGCCCCTGTGCATCGAAGAACTTCGAGCCCAGTCCCACAGGGGATATTTCACGTTCTGTGTCCCTTGGAGATAGCTGGGAGTCATTCAGTCATTCTAACTCGGTACAAATGGCGACTTTTCTGACCACCGCCTTGCAGTCGTTCTGTCAAGATTGATTGCAAGGTTGACCATATTACCGTGTGATAATCAGACACAGACTACCGCTCGAGTTGTATCTGAGCAAGTATGGTGAGTTTAGATTGAGCGAAATGGAGCTGTGAGAGTGGCTATATTGCTCATAGGCTGAGGCGGTGGCAGTCACCGCCATGCTCCCGCGCCAACGGTGGGCATATATAATGCTCGTATATCGCTCTTTTTTCTCGCTCAGCTCTTGCTCATCACTTTATTCTTTCATTCCCCAAGCAAACCTTTTGGTTCTTCGACGGCCGGGCGCCTTTGGTGGGTCACGGCTTGCTCTAGGCCTCGATGTCCATTGCAGGCTTAGCTGATACGTTGAATGTTTTAGACACGTGTTTTACTTTCAGACTTTCTTCACTTTATACGCTCGACCGAACTTTCTTCATTCATCAACCTCTTTCAGAACAGGATGCAATACCGTGTGCTCATCGCCACCCTTGTCTCGGTCATGACGCTCTCGCTTGCAGCGCCCATCGTCTTCGAAGTCGTGGCCCCACCATCCGTTACCGTCGAAGAAGTGACAATCAAGGATCCATTTATGCCGGAGATTGTGATACAAGAGTCCCACATCTCCAATATTGTACGCCACGCCGATGTCGCTAAGAGGAGTGGACTCGAGTCCCGCTCCCTGGAACTCGAGTTGAACGCGCTGCTACAACGCGAGCTCAACGTTCCCCCTAAGCTCACAGGGCCCGATTTTGGTCGGATGCCCAAGGAAGAGTTCCTCCAGCACATCTATGGCATGCTTCCAAGGATCGAATTACCACCTGTGAGAGAAGTCGTGATCACCGAAGTGCAGCTATGATCATCTCACCTCTCCACTCGTCTCTGTCAGGCGTGATCACGCCTTTCGCAGTGTAATTTTAGGGGGCCTCCAATCATCCGCGCTAAGCTTTATTCATCTTATTGTTATTCCTGTTCTATTCGTTTTCCTGTCATTTGTACCAATCAAAATTCTCTTGTTCATTCGTCCCTCGAAAGGCAGAGTTCTCTAACTAAGTGACGAGCCTCATGGAACCTCTGACGTGAAATAACGTGTCAACCATCTTTGATTGTGAAGGGAGGTCTTGTGCAAGCCATGATTCCAGCGCTTTCATCTTAGAGCCCTCCTGGCAACAGGTGGGCCCGCGTCGCGTCCGAGTTTGAACGCGTCCCAGCTGGCGCTCACCGTCTTCCTGGTCAAACTCGATGTTGACTTAGCAACAAATTAAATTGGTGTTTACTACGAAAAGCTCTGGTGCTCTCTTTCTCCCACGTCACGTCAAATGGATGGACCCCGCTCGAATGCCGCAAACTCGCAGACCTATATAGGCACGACCCCGACAGTGACAGTAGCCCTAGAAGGTCGTCAGCTTCCACAACAGGATATGAACAAGCTCATTCTCAATAGCTCAACCATGAAGGTATCGAGATCTGCAACAACGAACGCGGCTTTAGAACAGGTCACTCGATCTCGCATGGGCATGGATAGGACGGCACCTCTGGTTCGTAGAGGATACCTGCTCTCGTAATTCTTGTATATTTTTTGACATTACGCTTCTAGGAGAGGCATGCCGTCGCGAGATCAGCGACCGAGCCAAATAGCTCCTCCACAGTTCCTCGAAGACGCTCTATCGATGTCAATGACAACGTATGTAGGACGAAGAACCCTGTATCAAGGACTCACATTATTTTTCAGTCCCGTGGCCCGTCATCTACAGTAGAAAACCCCCATCAATCACAATTATCCCCAAGATCAAATTCTCCTCCACGTGCTTCATTCGACTCTGACTTGTGGAACTACTACAAGAATCGACAGAGGCGTCTCTCGCTACCTTCAGTGGACGCCAGTCACATTGCTCAGTCCTCTGCCCGTCAACCACGACGTCCCAGCGAAGCCGAAAGGACAGTTACCCCATCGATCAAGTCCAATACTAGGAACCCATTGTCAAAACGTGCGTTATTACCAGTACTCTGAATGCGCTGCTGACATGCGTTCGGTAGTGTTTGGTTCTTCCAAGCAACGCAAGCCCTCTATTAGCGGAGCATTCAATGTTCAACACATTAGCCACGTCACATATGATGAAACCTCTGGCCGATTTGTAGGACTGCCGTCGGAATGGGAGGAGCGTCTGCAGAATGCATCTGGTGGTGAAAGATGGGGAGCCCTTATGGGCAGGTCACAACCACCTTTAGAACGACATTCTATCTCTGATCCCGTATCGCCCAGCGCAGGACACGAACAGAACTCACGCGACCCGAGGCGCCTTACGCATTCTTCGATTGCGGACTCGCTATACAGCTATGAATCACGTTATCAACGCCCAGCGGAACGACCCGTTTCTTTCCCTTCCACGATATCCTCTGTTCGTGATTTATCCACTGGCCTAGTTGACCTGTCAGACGGTCCATCAGAAGAACCAGCTCGGCTCGTTGCATCCACGACGCCCATCACGCCTCGCCCTCTGCCTCCTCCGCCTCTTCCATAACGAGCCTCCTCCGGGTTTCTCCTCGATTGTGGAATGCGACATGCTCAATTGCTTCTATTTCATTTCATATCATTGCACTCTATGTTTGCTTTCTAATCATCTCCACTTGTTTGTGTAGGCTACGATCAGCTTAATCGTGAATATGACCAAACTCAGCAGGTCTGTGCTTAATATGGGGTCGATGTGACAGAATGGCCACAACACGAGGCAAGTTGAGGCAGTCTGCAGCACCCAACAGCTGTGCTGCATTCAGAGAGGCGCCAGCCACAAAACCTTAGCTTGAACCTCTCCTCTCCCCTCTATTTTCTGTTTCTTTTTCTTACCTATACCTGTTTTCTAATTTCCTGGTTTATCTTTTGCACTTTGCTTCCTTCTTTTCTAGCAAAAGTTTTTCACGACCCAATCATGTCCGCGACAAGGGGTCTGGCTGGCTTGACCAGTCCTCCTACTTCCGCCCGCCCTCTCCTCTCGCCGCCGTCCAGAAACGTGCAGAGGAGACGCTCACGATCGTTCTCTGGATGGAACGCCCCAGAACGAACCCAATTTCCGACGATTATTGACGATACGGCCCCTGTTTTCAGAACCCGACACCGAGTCGATAAGGATCTGCCCCCTCTGGCCGTCCCAGCCATCGTCCCAGTCGTCTCTCCTACTCGTCGTCGCTTTGAATCCTTCAACATCTTTCGTTCCAACTCTGCTCAAAAGCACGCGCCACCGAAAAGTACCCCTCATTTGGTCTACAGACCCTCGGGCTCGCGCGGGAAACATGGGATATATTCACCTACGAGTGCAGGATTCAAGACGCCAGTTACTACAAATTTCCCCGC
>WSTO01000510.1:0-12186 GCA_019627685.1 Serendipita sp. 399 | reverse complement strand
ACCCGTAGCCCAACGCCCCAAGGGCACAAAGAGCGAATCCGTCTGGCTGTCCCTGATGAGCGGATGACGAAGGCCCTTCTCAATTTCATCTCCACCGTCGATGCTACTTCCCCGCTTCTTCATACGCTCAAACGCCTCTATTCAATTCAATCAGCAAGAGCAGATCGATCAACATCTTTGGGGCGTACCGAAGCAAATTCGGGCCCACCAGGAGCCATTAGGCACACCTAGTCCAGCGGGTGGATAAGGAGTGATCTTGTCCTCGCGGTAAGGGCGCCAGTCTCCTTCCACTAGAATCGCGATACCTCCGGGTTTGAGGCAAGCAACGACGTCTTCGATGTATTTCTCAAAGTCGTTGATCCCGTTTACGATTGCCCTCGAGTGCACAAGGTCGAACTTGTTGTGAAAGTGTGGTAGGCCAAGATTTATCTTTCCCAACGTCAATAATGGGGAAGAAAAGGCGATAATAAGCCTACATCATCGAATTCGAACCTAAAGGAATAGAAACAGGAAATCAGCTGTTACCAAACCGGAGCTTCGACCGCGGCTTACCTGCAGTTAGGAGGCATCGCACGAGAAGCATTCGCCACTAGGTCCACGCCCACGACCTCGCAGTGAGTAAACTTAAGGGCCATTTGGATGCACCATAGGCCGGATCCTGCACCTAATCTCGAATTGGTATCTTAAGCTTTGCTCGGAACAGGATTCCTCTTACCGAGGTCCAAGATCGCTTTAGGACGATCAGGGTCTGGGCTCAAAATACTCTCGACGACAGCAGGAACGGGATAGAGACCTCCGAGGGCAAGCTCGAGCAAGCGATGCTGCTTGTCACTGGCAATGGTGATTGTCAGGTATAACCATCTGATGGGACGCAATGACAGAGTCATACTGGCGAGCAAATTCCGACTGATCTGAGGGGAGAAGATAGAGCGTGTTTGAGCTGTTATATTGTCTTCCATTGGCGTTGCGCACGAACGACGAAGCGTCTCTCTCGGACCTGAAAGAGTAAAGAGACATGGCAGAGCAGCTGGACTTGGATGAGTCGCAGCAGACCTCCAGACACTCATAGTTAAGAGGACTCTGGTCGACCAGTGGAGCAGCATTTGGTCGTAAGACTTTTGGTCGTCTGAGGGAGAGTGACCATGAAGAAAGTCCAAGTGGGACGAGGAGAAACATCTGGTGAAGGTGTGCATGACCGTAAAGACCCAAGCCGATCAGCGTAAAAGGCTTTATTTATATGGGGAAAGGCTTTGGCAATTTAATGGCGTATGCGCAAATCCTTCAGCCAACGGGCCCAGCCACTCATGGCTTTGACGCGTGAAGCTTGCTATAATCTGCGTTCGGCCTTGCAACCTTTCTAGGCTCAATCGTTCCATCGCGAGGACAATACATCGCCTCCCAAGAATGTGGCTCCATCGGTGCACCTTTGCGGGTGGCGTTAAAAGCGACACGGAGCTTACAAGATGAACAATACCTGAGGCAGAGGTCGCATAGAGCACGCCTAGATTGTTTCGTGCTGTACTGACGTAGTAGCTGCGAGAGTCGCCTAAAGAGATCTTGATGAGCCGAGTGGTCAGATCATTGGGGATAAGGTTTTTGCAAAACATTAAGCTAAACGTACCACCTGACCTACAATGAACTCAGTATGGTCATAGCATCAAAAGTAATCGAGAGAGTTTGCCTCACCTGCGACGATATCCCCGCCTCGAAAGCAATCGGCGATCTTGATCTTATCCTTCTCAGTGGCTCTAACATCTTGAGACCGTATGACACCCGTGTAGTCTTCGCCGTGCGGGAGGGGAATATTGTCTACCACTTGTATAGCAATTGTGGCCTGTTGGGAATTGAGCCGAAGGACCGTCCCAAGCACAATCGAGTTCTCAGTGGGGGCATTTGCACGTAATTTTGGAACGTGCATACTCTGTATGGCCGTTAGAGAACAACAGCTCGAGGATTGGGTAGCGTGCTTACGTTGTGCTTGAAAATTCCAACCAAGGATGCTCGCGGAACTCCATTCGAATCTATATAAACACCATCATTCTTTTCGACGGAGCTGCTAAGCGGTTGACCAGGAAAGACCAAGGACATTGCGGGTTTCAAGGTGGAGAACAGCTGTTGGCTTTCGTCGTCCCTCCTTTGGGGATCTCAACCTTTTTCCCTTCCCGCCCAAAAATGTCGACGCTAGCAAGGATACTAGTTAGAAGTTCGTTTTTACATCATTTTTTATACACCAAAGTCGTTCAAGATGCTAACAATGTCAAAACTCGTGCAGACTTCCATATTTCTGCTCGAAGGCAGGCATTGACAAAGTTCACAATGCCTGCTATGAGTCCGACCATGACAGAAGGTGGAATCGCGGCATGGAAAAAGAAAGAAGGAGAGGCTTATGCGTCTGGTGACGTCCTGCTCGAAATTGTTTGTTGCGTGTCTGGAAACGATGTAGCTTGGGCTCAAATATCTTCCATAACAGGAAACAGACAAAGCCACTATCGATGTAGAGGCTCAAGACGATGGGGTTTTGGCCAAAATCATTGTGGGTCGACTTTCGACACTCGTGACGCGGTAGCACTCATGTCCATGTAGGCGCAAGACGGTGCAAAAGGCATTCCAGTAGGAACCACCATTGCTATCACAGCAGAGGAAGGAGACGACCTTTCTGGGGCTGGTGAAATGGCTAAGCAAGCACAATCCGAGGCTCCCCAAAAAGCGGAATCATCCCAACCGGAAAAGCCAAAAGAGCCAGAGAGTTCTACGAAAGAGACAAAACCTACGGAAACGGAGTCGAAACCTCCTGCAAAGGAGAGCAAGCAGGAACTCAAAACGGGTGACCGTATCTTTGCGACGCCTATCGCCAAAAAGATTGCATTGGAAAGAGGCATCCCGCTCGCCCAAATCAAGGGCACAGGTCCTGAAGGTCGAATTGTTCGCGAGGACGTAGAGAAGTGGAAGGGTTCGTCTAGTGCATCACCCGGGCTTGCTCCTCCGGCACCAGCACCAGCAAGTGCCGATCAGTATACCGATATTCCTGTCTCCAGTATGCGTCGGGTCATTGGTCAGCGCTTGACGCAGTCGAAGCAGGAACTACCCCACTACTATGTGACCGTGGACATCGATATGACAAAGGTCTCGAAATTACGAGAGGTTTTCAACGCCTCTTTGGCTGGCAAGGAGGGAGCTGTGAAACTCAGCGTTAATGACTTCATCATGAAAGCGGTCGCACTCGCGTTGGCAGATGTTCCCGAGGCCAACTCGGCTTTGCTTGGCGACATCATTCGACAGTGAGTAACAAATGATGTCGTTTATCATCTCCTCATCCCATTTTCACAGATACAAAAAAGCGGATATTTCGATGGCAGTTGCAACCCCCAATGGCCTCATCACACCGATCATAAAGGATGTCGGCTCGAAGGGCCTGGCAACCATTGCAGTAGAATCCAAGACTTTGGCAAAAAAGGCTCGTGATGGCAAGCTAGCTCCTCATGAATATCAGGTGCGTTTGATTATGTCTTTGCAAAAACGTTGCTCTCACACGTTTCTCAGGGAGGAACCTTCACCGTCTCCAACATGGGAATGTTTGGTATATCTCACTTTACTGCCATCATCAACCCGCCTCAGTCGTGCATTCTGGCTGTTTCCTCTCCAGTCGCGACCATCGTTCCCGACGCTTCAGAAGAGAAGGGCTGGACCACCAAGCAAATAATGAAGGTCACTCTAAGCTCGGATCACCGTACGGTTGATGGTGCAGTTGCTGCCCGCTGGTTATCAAGTTTCAGGGGGTACTTGGAGAATCCGTTAACGTTCATGCTTTAATTTTTTTCTCCCATGTTTATGTTTCACTGCATATAGACCCCGGTTTTTCCTTCTTCCTTCTAAAATGGTAGCGAGATTTCATCGCGCAAACGTGTTAGCCAGGTATCTCGCTTGGGTCAGCTATTTACGCCCCCTCCCTAAATCTTGATCCCGACGAAATGTCTCAAGTAAAGAACAAAGTTTGCCTGATGTCAGTTGGATCTTTCCATTAATCTCATAAACTTGGTCTTGCAAGCTCTAACTTCACTATCTAGCGTTCACGATGGTTGGGGCGTTTCCGATGTCGAAAAGGGTAATGCTATCAAGGGAGGCGACACAGAGACAATGGATCAACTCGCCAGAGACAACTCCTATCGTACCATAGCTGCTCATGGCTTAGCAGTTGGTCTGAGCGAAGGCTTGATGGGGAATTCAGAGGTTGGGTTCGTCATTTTCATCGAGTATACCGTGCAAGCTAGAGGCTGATCTGTATTTGATTGTGGTATATATATGATGATAGACATCTTAACATTGGTGCTGGACGTATTGTATGGCAAGACATCGTCCGCATTGATCAAAGCATCCGCAAGAAGCAGTTCCACCAGTCTGAAGTCATTCGTGCCTCAATGCAACATGCAAAAGACGGCAACGGCCGACTTCATCTTCTTGGATTGGTATGTTGTTCCTTTCGCGTTTGTTTTGCGATAATTTAGAGTGATGTCATTTCGACAGGTCTCTGACGGTGGTGTTCACTCTCATAACACTCATTTATACGCATTGCTCGAGACAGCAAAAGAAATGGAAGTCTCCCAATGCTATGTTCACTTCTTTGGAGATGGTCGAGACACTGCACCTCGTTCGGCCAAGAAATATGCCCAAGAGCTCCTCGACTTTATGAGCCAGCTTGGTTATGGGGAATTGTCCACGGTGGTCGGTCGTTACTATGCGATGGACCGTGATAAACGTTGGGAGCGCGTAAAGATTGCTGTCGATGGCCTCGTTCAGGGCGAAGGCCAAAAGACGGACAATATTCTCGAACTCATCGAAGAAAAGTACAAGGACGATCAGACTGACGAGTTCTTGAAGCCCATCATCTGCGGGAGTGACGGCTCGAGAATTCAAGGTGAATCAACTCAGTATAAACCGCGCAATATAACCTCACCCATCATATCGCAGACAATGATACCCTCTTCTTCTTCAACTATCGCTCGGATCGAATGCGAGAGATTGTCAGTGTCTTTGGTCTCGATAATAAGCCATTGGACATGGAAGTGCCTTCTGGATTGGTACGTTATCCAGCTAGGTCGAAGAGTGTGTTCCAATGATTCAGTAGCACCTGACAACTATGTCGCGATACAATACCGAGTTCCCGTTCCCAGTTGCTTTCCCGCCACAAGGGATGGAGGATGTGCTCGCAGAATGGCTCGCCAAGAAAAAGGTCAAGCAAATGCACGTCGCAGGTGAGTTGAACATCGTGCTATCTGTATTCATGACTACCTGTATGAGGCTGACGCACATTGAATCCATAGAAACCGAAAAGTATGCACACGTTACCTTCTTCTTCAATGGTGGCGTGGAAAAGCAATTCGAACAAGAGGACCGCGTGTTAATCGATAGTCCGAAAGTCGCCACCTACGATCTCCAGCCCGAAATGTCTGTGCTCAAAGTAGGGGACAAAGTGGCGGAGATTGTGCGCTCGAAGGAGTACGACTTTATCATGTGCAATTTTGCACCTCCAGACATGGTCGGTCATACTGGAAAGTACGAAGCAGCCGTCAAAGCCATCTCGTTTACGGACAAGGCAGTAAAGGCGATCGCAGACGCATGCAAGGAAGCGGGGTATATCTTGGCTATCACTGCTGATCATGGTAACGCTGAACAGATGATCAATCCTGAGACTGGTGCTCCTCATACGGCCCATACCACCAACCCCGTACCGTTCATTCTCGTTGCCGATCCAAACGAGTACAGCTTCGCAGAGGATGGGGAAGATGCTGAACCAGGGGCGCTTTGTGATGTGGCCCCGACTATTCTTGCTCTTATGGTATGTCTATCGCCAATTCCTGATTATCATTGACCCACACAAATTACTTTCATAGGGCCTCGATCAACCACATGGTACGCTCCCCCATTTTAACTTGATTCATAGACTGACGGGATCCTTTAGATATGACTGGACGCTCATTGTTGGCAAAGAAGTAAATTACCAGTATAATGATTGCAATAGACATACAACACTACTGGCATCAACATCGATCGGTCACAGACATTGAAGTAAGGTGCTTGTAATGACGCATAGGTACATACTTCAAGAGAGGACCAAGACTGCTGGCACAAGACAGGTACAGGTGTTAGTACAGAAATAGTCGGCCAGCGCATATAGTACATGGACAGGGTAACTGCGTAGTCAATCGTTCGTGCCTGCACCACACCATGTTGGTGAGTCGCAGAGTCGTGCGAGTTGACTAGAGGCTAAGATCAAAAGTCATATCAAAGCGTTGCATGGACAGACGTGACAAGACAGCAAGAAAGGGATGTCGAGTTTGAGTCGTGAAATTAATCTTCATGGCTCTCATGGCTGGAGTCGCAGCCACTTGAGGCACTGTGAGTGTAGTCGGTGCTGTGGGCGCTGAGGACTCTTCTGCGCTTTTGACCTGGGGAACCAATAACTTCTGCTTCGTCTTGGGATTCGTCTTCGTCTTCGCTGCGGCTGCGCTTGCGAGGGAACGAGACCGTAGACTCGGCACTCGCGTCGGAAGCATCAGACACCGAAGGTTCGGACGATCTGCGAGCAGCCAGAATCGTCGGAGTATGTCCAAGGCGGAAGGCGGCAGCTTCCATGGCTGCAACGATTTCTGGTTTGGACGGGAGCGACCTCGCGCAATGCCTCCAAATGTCCATGTCCTTACTCATGCTCCAGTAGCCGACGCGAGGCGGGGAGGGGTTGCAGCCAAAAAAGTCAGACTCGTCGTCAGATTCAGGAGGGGGTGAGCGGATTGCAGTGCGACGTCGATTGACCTGCTTGCGAGGAGTCGAGGTCTTCGGAGCTTCGATTTCCTCCATCTCGCTGTCACCATCCTCCGTTCCGGATTCCCGAATAGATTCTTGGTGAACATAGGAGAAGTAGACAGGAACGGTCATATGAGTGGGAGGAACAGAGTCTTCGCTAGCCTCAGACGACCCAGATGTCACAGACTCTGCATCTGAGCCATCATCCTGGCCAGCGGGAACCCATGCACTGTCATTGGACCGAGTACGACTATGAGCGGCAGAGCTGGTGGATCGCTTTTGCGCATGGCGAACTGGTCGCTTAACTTCTTCCTTATAGGTGTCTTTGGAGCGATCTATGCGACGTTTAGCTCTGGGTGTTGCCATTTCCAAAGTACGGTACGTACCAGGCTTGGGCCAGTGTTCCTTGACGTGACGCTCCCAGATAGCCTTTGCGTTCTTGCCACCAAATCTTCCACGACAGAAAAGGCATCGGACCCTGAGGCTGAGGTCATCACTGTTCTTCGTCGCATCGTAGCGAAGCTTGGAAGGACGAAGACTCAAAGGCAAGTCGATGAATGACGGGTACATTGTAAGGGCCTCAGCAAGGTCGAGAAAGTCATGTGTAGTCTGGAAGATTGTATCGTAGTTGACGTTTGGATCGGATGGGGAATGGAAGACGACTCCTAATTCATTTGAGGCGGGTTTTTTAGCGAGCTCCTCTCGACCGTTAAACATACGCATTTCGACATAGTCGAACTGGGCAACATATTGGTCGCGGTTGAAGGCCTGGCTGGCGGACGCGCCAACGACAGTGCCGCCAGCAGCGATCATGGTGGATGGAGGAAGAAGAGAGAGAGCAGTAGAGCTCGTGGAGCCAAGTCTAAGTTGTTGATGAGGCGGGTAGGGCGCGTAGAAAACCGGACGAGCAGAATGCTTCGTGGTCACTTTAGACGTCCCTGACGGGTGAAGATGATTAGGAAGAGGGTAGAGAGCAGCTAAAAGACGCGTCAATATTGATTAGACGCGTCAAAAACGCGTCAGACGTACCGCGGGCGGGCTGCTGGCTCGACGTCGTAGCAGACGACGAGGAGGACGCGTGATTGGGAGGTTGTGTGTTGCGCAGAGGAACGGCAGAAGCCATTAGAAGTCGCTGGATGTGTCGCTGAGGGTAGTTGGTTGGGGCTAGGCGGAGTGGTAGTGGTCTAAGAATTTATCGCGGCGCGCTCGATGAAGAACAGCATACAGTGTTTGGCCCAAACAACACATCACGTGATCTCCTAATGTCACTTCAAACCCATCATCCTTCAATGATTAAATGCAGATAATGAAAGGTTATGCATATGAGAACAAAGAGAGTCATGCAGGAAGGTGATAGTCACGTGATTGAGATTTTCCCAACTCAGATTTATCAGGCCGAGTAGCTAAGCACCTCACAAATGACGCGAATATTAGTGTATGAGGTTGTTTTGGTTGATTACAACTCGTTGAGATACGGATTTTTCAAGGAAATCTATGTTCAAGCGCCGGTGATCGAGCCAATCCACGTAACAACACAAGTCTGGTCCTCGGTATGAACAATTACAGGCAAAAAACTGTATCCCGGGAACACTCTTGCCAGCACAGCGCGATAGCATACGACGCACAGACGGAGTGAAAGAGAAGAGGCGAGGGCGGGTTGTCGGTGAGGGGCAGAAGCTTAAATATGATGACGCACGGGCCGCTTTGTAGCTTGAAGGAGAGAAATTAACGTCCCCCTTGTTGAGGAAAAAGCGCGAGCTTCACGCAATGACACACGGCCCCTTATCTTTCTTCTTATCCTTGGGCTTGGCAGTAGGGTACACTAGAAACTGTCAATTTCGAAGGTAGCAATATGAGCACCAGCCACTTACAGACAGCACGAATGGCCTCGTCGAATACATTCTTGAGACCCTTCTGGGTTAAGGCAGAGCATTCCAAAAACTTGGTGGCACCAATCTCTTTGTGCATGCTTACACCTTGTTGATAACTAATAGGCGCCATTCGTCTGAGGTTCGGGTTAGAGACGGGTCCAGCAGAACCGGTGACTATTGGCGTCTACCTTTCGCGGAGCTTTTCGATAGACGCTGGGTCTTCACGAAGATCCAATTTGGTCCCGACGAGCAGTCTGGGAACACCAGGTGCGTGGTGATTGATCTCAGGATACCACTGTATAAGTCCGTGTCCGCGGTTGCAAGGCTCTGTCAGTGGCACTGAACGCTCCAATAAGCGCGAGTTCTGACCTTGCTTCTCACGTTCTCAAAGCTGGGTGGGCTGACGAGAGAGAAACAAACGAGGAACACGTCGGTTTGTGGATACGAGAGAGGACGGAGACGATCGTAGTCCTCTTGGCCAGCAGTATCCCAAAGTCCAAGACTGATGGTCTTCCCGTCCACCATCACTTGAGCTAAAATAGAAGCCGTGTGAGCTTCGGTTACACAGGCACCTCGAGCCGAAAACAGTAGCCATTGATTGATGGATTCCTCGAGGGACGGAGAAAGACCCGCTCTACGTACCAGTATAGTTATCAAACACTATTGCATCAAAATTATCGTATTAGAAATATGTTGAGGATGACCCGTTGCTCGCGAGCTCACCAGTTGGAATGTATTCGCCCTTTGGTGGAATCAGGAAACAATGGGATACAGGTTGGGGGATTCAACTCACAGGAAAAGCATTCGTGGTGTACGATATCAACAAGCAGGTCTGGCTTGACAAGGCAATTGAGCACTCTGAGCGGAACGCGAGAAAGCAGACGCTGTAGATCAAACGCTGACCTTTCCAACTGCACCATCCCCAACAACAACACCTAGATGCAGTATAACGTCAGCATAAAGTCATTGAAGCCTGTTATGACGAAGCTGGGGAAGGTCCGGGGTGATCTACGCACACTTGATGTTCTGAGCCATGAAGAAAAGCAAAGGAAAATAGCTAAATGTGGAGATATATGGACTGTAAAAGGTCTCAAAATATGTTTTGTTCACGCTATAAGAGCTCCTGAGCGCTGCGGTAGAAGTTCAGGTCGTGGTGAGGTCTAACGTTCCCGTGGTGTGCGCCAGCGTGCAGGGGAAGTAGGTGACTGGAAGACGCACCAACTGGAATACGGGCAATATATAAAGGTTTCCCTCGGACATTGTTGATCACGGCAAATAGTGTTAAAGCGCAGTCCCTAACGATTCTGCAACAGCCATTGAAGGGCCTCATGATTGACATCGAAACCGGTTCCTGTGATGCTGGTGATGACCATAAAGCGATGCTAACGCTGAGGAAACAAGATTTCCGACCTCCAATCTAATTCGGGCTTTCAATTCGATGCAACTGAACGTGGCGTCCCACTTCGCCTATGAATATATGTATGATTCCCATCTTATTTGCTGGAAATGGTGAGATTCAGCGATGCAAACCGGTTCTGTGACCCAGCAGCCCTGGAATGAGCACAGCTTGCCAGGAGCTTTCGTCGGAGATCTTTAATGAGGTCGTAGGGGAATTCTCCAAATATTCAGACGAGTTTTTGAGCTCAAATTGGGTGCCGCTGGGATGGGTCTCCGTAATCAGATAACAAGGTGGCCAGACCTCTCTTGCTTTCGACCCAAGCCCAGTCCCGCCGGGCAATGTCCTCCGTCTCGTTGCCGCTGCCCGCTGGTTCAGCAAAGCTCTACGCGACAGGTTGGTTCGATAGTTAAAGCTTATTTGTCTCTCTTTGAAGCGTCGTAGCCAAAAAAGAATGGGTCATCGCGCCGAGAGCCAAGCCAGGAAGAAAACCAAAGCAAATCATTCAAGACGAAGCAGAATATATGCAAGATGTATGTATTCATCCTATTCAACATCTATATCTCATTGTTGTGTCCATAGGATGCATCAGAGAAGGGCAAAAAAACACAGAACCGGTAAGCAATCTCCCGTCGGCACTGAACTGCCCTAATAGCCCAATAGAGCTGCTCAAAGAGCATTTAGAGAAAGGAGACAATCGCAACTCGCCGAATTGCAAGTACGTCTGCAACAATACGAGCAGGGCGAAGTAGAACGGAACGTCGCTCTGCAACAACTCGGCAAGCGTCTCAAAGAAGAAAACGAATTACTCAAACAAGAAAACTCAAAGCTCAAGGAGGAGAACGAGCAGCTCAAGGCCCGCCTTGCTGCACGGGAAGGAGGACACGCTGCCGCGGCAGTGCCCTCAACATCGATGGCATATCCGACCACAACCCGCAAGACGGCAAAGAGGGACAGAAGTGATCGTTCTCCTCCTCTACGGCACAGGCTCAAGCGTCTGAAAACTACAGACTCACCGGTTCTACACCCGTCTTCCATGGACACCCCATCCATTTCGTCTTGTGGTTCCACCAACGTTGTCATGTCCCCGATGATCACGGCCTTTGACGATGACGATGCGGATATAATGGCGATTGATACGTGCGACGCCTCGAACTTCGATGCTAGCATCCAAGAGGACGATCCGGACTATACTTCTTGCGGAATGTGCACTAGCTCTGTGGATTGCCTTTGTAGGCAACTTGGAATCGATAACCGGGCCCCTATCACTATCGCCGATGAACCCTCAGGGTCACTATCACTCTTGAATAATCTTCCGCCTTACCAACCCGCAGTCCCGCTCCGACATCGCAGAAAGAGTGTCACTTCTTCGGACCCTAAAGCCATACATACACGATCAGGATCACAGGCGACCTCCCTTGGCTGCTCAGGCGATCCGTCAAACTGTTCCGCGTGCGCCGATAATGCCTTTGGTCGAGCATTTTGCTCTGCTCTCGGGAGCTCGGTTTGCACGGGAGAACCATGTTCAAAGTGCCACTCCACGTCCCACACTCCCTCTGGAACAAAAGATGCTTCCACCTCGTCTCTTCCAAGCTCGATCAATCCTGCTCTTACTCAGTGTTGTGGAAAGCCGGAGCGATGTCATGGCGATGCTTGCTTATCCACCAGCTCTGCTGAAACCCGGCCGACAGGCGGGCGTGCCGATGTCGATGTCCCACCAATCTCGAAGAAAGCGAGAGCCATGGATAGTGAGATGCGCATGGACGACGACGGCGTTGTTCCTTGCGACGTTGTTTGGAAGACGCTCGAGGCGCATCCCAATTCCCATCTGGTGAACCCGGATCTTGGTCCATCGCATTTGGCAAATCTCAACCTTCTCGCGGAGGTCGTTGCCCGCCGTAGTCGATGCACACTCGCACCTGGGGAGCCTACTCCTGAACCTGAAGATTTCCCGCTGCGGGCGCGCCCTACACGGGATTCCCCCCAACCCACACAACAGGTTCGTAACGACGGAGTCGCTGCACCGCGATTGCAAATCGGATATGAGGAGGAAGAATTCACTCCGATAGAAGCCGATAGGATCATGGTGCCCCGGGATATCCTCCAGAGGCATCAGAGAGT
>WSTO01000509.1:0-12198 GCA_019627685.1 Serendipita sp. 399 | reverse complement strand
AAACGGGATCAGTCGGTCTCTGACCTTACTGCTCAACTCAAGCGTATCTTTCCCTTCGCCTCCGAGAGCTTGAAAGAAACGATAGAGGATAACGCAGATATTCTTCGAAAGGCGATTGGACGACTGTATACGTTGGTAATTGACGTGGCTGAGTTTACGTATGAGTATATCAAGCAAAACCGCTTCAGTATGCATGTTCACTTTGGTGACCGCCTCTTCGACACAACAACTTACGATCGCTATTCTCCGCTAGAGAGATTGGCAAAATCGACAGTATCAGCTCAGGACGAGCAAAAAATCGGCGAGCTCACAAGTGATTTTAAAATGCTCGTGACAGATTTCGATCGAGCTATCGATGTCGAGACGCTTAAGACTGTCCGAGGCCTCGGTGAGTATACAGAATTGGTTGTTTTTCTTTTGAAGATGTAGCTGAGGTACCTCATCCAGAGGAGGCCATGCTGTTGAACCGACTGCAACCACTCGATACAGGCTATAGCCTCGACCGGCGCTGCATGGAGGGAACGCGAGTCGCCTTGCTCGACGAGATCGTCGAATGGGCAATCAGACCCCAGCCTGTCGACCCGTTGAACGAGAAAACGAGAGCAAACAATAACATATACTGGCTGTACGGCATTCCTGGCATTGGCAAGACTGCAATGGCAAACTCGATTTGTGCTCGATTGCACAAGGAGGGCCGATTAGCTGGTGGATTCTTTTGTCGACGCGACGACCCAAAACTCAGTGATCCGAAATACGTATTACCAACGCTCGTGTGCAAGCTTGCCGAGTCGTGGGGACCGTATAGAAAGCTGGTAGCTGACAAGTTGCGCAAGGACCCGCATTTGAACCTGAACTCGGCTAGTGATGAGCTGCTCTCCCAGCTCCTTGAATCTCTCCGAAATCATTCTCACCCTCAACCATCACACTCGCTTGTGTTGATCATTGATGCATTCGATGAATGTGGGGATGTTCAGGGAAGGAGATGGATTCTGAGCAGTTTGTTGGGGGCGACGTCGCAGGTCGATTGGCTCAAGGTCGTGATCACTAGTCGACAAGAACAAGATATCGACGCCTTTTTCAAGCGTCCGGAATGTATGGGTCATTTTTTGTCCAACGACCTTGCGACGGACGAAAGAGCAGTCGAAGACATCCGCCTCTTTGCGCAGAGCAAGTTTTCTTTCTTCACTGAGCAATGTGGACTAGCGGCCGATTGGCCCGGGGAAGAACAATTGGAGCGAGTTGTTCTGCGCTCGGGTGGCCTCTTCATCTTCGTGGAGACTCTGTGGAGGTCATTACAAAGAGAGTTCGACAAGAATCAATATTTGGATCAGGCGCTTTCTGGAGAGTCTGGGGATGCACTGGTTGGCCTCTATCGACTCTATTCGACGACGATTAGTAGTCGAGTGGGAAAAAACCAGAAGGCATTTCGATCGGTGATGGCCGTTGTTATTGCCGTAGCCCAGCATCGAGCCTTACCGGATAAAGGCGTCGCTCAGCTAGCGGGTCTCGCTCCAGAAATCGTCACGACGCTGGTGAACGAATTAAGCTCGCTGGTTTACCGGGATGCAAAGGAAGATAACGGCATACGTGTTCGACATCTATCCGTCATCGATTTCCTCACAGGACCTAGCAGTAGCTCACAGGAACTCAAAGTCAATCTTGGGGAGGCACACTGCGATGTGGGGGTAGCCTGTCTTGAGACGATGACAAAGGAACTCAAATTCAACATTTGTGACTTGGAATCATCGTTTATGCGGAATAGAGAAGTCACTGATCTTGAAACTCGAATCGGTCAGAAGATATCGACTACGCTTCAGTACAGCTGCTTGTACTGGTCTGATCATCTGTCATATACTCCAGACACCCATAATCAGACCGTGTACACGGCATTGGATTCTTTTACACAAGGCTCGCGACAGCTTTACTGGGTCGAAGTCCTCAGTGTATTGGCAAAGGTCCGAGTAGGGGAACTCGCCTTAAGGAGAATGCTCTCATGGTTCAAGGTCCGTTAATCGATCCACAACTTGAGAGCAATAGCTGATGACGCTGAAGCCGTCTGATTCCCTATTAATTCGCCGAATCGGCGACACGTTGAGGTTTCTACTCATCTTTCGCGAACCGATTGTGACGAGTACACCTCACGTGTATGTATCTGGCCTCCCATTCATACCCACGGATACGGATCTATGGAATGGCGTCAGGACCTCGTTCCAGAAGACGTTGAGGGTTGAACAGGGACGAATGAAGGACTGGCCGACCCTTCCAGATCTGCTGAGGGGTCACAGTTATTCTGTCAACACGGTCGCATACTCTCCAGACGGCCGATATATTGCCTCTGGCTCCGACGATGAGACGATTCGCATCTGGGACGCGGAGACAGGAGCTGGAGTTGGAGAGCCGCTGAAGGAGCATTTCAGTTCGATTCAAAGCGTCGCGTTCTCGCCAGACGGTCGCCATATTGCGTCTGGTTCCATGGACGGCACAGTCGGCATCTGGGACACGGAAACAGGAGCCGCAGTCATCGAGCGACTGAAGGGACATACCGGTGGCGTCATCAGCATTGCGTATTCACCAGATGGTCGACGAATTATATCCGGTTCCGACGATCAGACGATTCGTATTTGGGAGGTGGAAAAGGGGGTCGCAATTGGTGAGCCACTGATAGGGCATGCCAGTCGGGTGACTACTGTTGTACACTCCCCCAATGGTCGATACATCGCATCCGGGTCTGCTGACAGGACGATTTGTATTTGGGAGGTGGAGACAGGGGGCCTGGTCACTGGACCGCTGGAAGGTCATACGGATGAGGTTACGAGTCTTGTGTACTCGCCAGATGGTCAATACATTGTATCTGGCTCTGCAGACTTGACTCTTTGCATCTGGGATGCTGCCAGAGGAGTGGTAGTCGGCAAGCCACTGGAGGGACATGAATCTACTGTGACAAGCGTTTCATACTCCCCTGACGGGCGGTATATATCCTCGGGTTCCTGGGACCACACCGTTCGCATTTGGGATGCAGAAACAGGAGTCGCAATCCGTACACCATTGGAGAGACATACCTATTGGGTGAATAGCGTCGCCTACTCGCCCGATGGGCGGTTCATCGTGTCAGGCTCTGCTGATACGACAATCTGCATATTCGATGCAAAAACAGGAGCTGTGGTCGGTAAGCCATCGGAGGGACATACAGGTGATATCACGAGTGCTGTGTACTCACCAGACGGGCACTTTATCGTATCAAGCTCCACTGACAAGACAGTCCGGATCTGGAATGCACAGACGGGAGATGCAGTTGGTAAGCCATTAGAGGGACACAATAGTAGTGTCAATAGTGCCACGTATTCCCCAGATGGGCGTTTTATTGCGTCTGGCTCTTATGACCGGACCATCCGCATCTGGAATGCAGAAACAAGTGATCTGGTGGGCGAGCCACTAGAGCACGATAGTTGGGTTGCTGGCGTCTCATACTCCCCGAATAGGGCCCATATTGCCTTTGTCTCAGGAGGTAAGGCGGTTCACATATGGGATGCTGCAAATCGGGTGGCAATTGCTAAGCCGATGGAGGGATATAACGACTACATCACGGCGGTGACGTACTCGTACGATGGGCGCTATATCTTTTCTGCTTTCAGTGACAAAACCATTTGTATTTGGGATGCAGAGACGGGTGTGATGGTTGGTCGCCCACTGAAGGGACATACCGGCACAATCATGAGCATCGCGTCCTCGCCGGATGGCCGGCATATCATCTCTGGCTCCTTCGACGAGACAATCCGCATTTGGGATGCAGAAAAGGGTGCCCCGTCCAAAGAGCCGCTGCAGGGACATAATTGTGCGGTCGGTGCTGTTGCGTACTCACCTGATGGTCGATTTATTGTTTCCGGCTCTTGGGATTATACAATTCGCATCTGGAATGCAAATACTGGGGCCCGCATAGGCGGTCCACTGACGGGACATACCGGTTACATTACCAGTGTTGCCTTCTCACCAGACGGACAATTCATCATGTCTAGCTCCTGGGATAGAACGATTCGGATCTGGGATACTGCAAACCTAGAAAGTGAGTGTTCTGTTTAGGTAAAATGCATCCCCGGTTTGGCCTAATCCTTCTGCCTTGGTTGCAAACAGACACAATCTCCCGTGATTTGAACCCCGACTCGAATGGTTGGATCCACCACCCAGATGGAGGTCTTTGGTTTTGGGTCCCAGAGGACTATCGACATGGGTTGACATGCTCCGCTATTCTCACTATTCCTACTAGTTGTCCCCAGCGCGTTGTTCGCATGGATGCAAGTGGGTTCAGTTTCGGATCGTCGTGGAAAGACATCAAAGTGTCAGATCCATAAACGTTATTTATTCACTGGGTAAACTTGATGGTGTATATGTATGACAATGTCTAATTAAGGACGAATTCAGAGGAGAATCGATATCTTATGGATCGTTGCAGAGAGTAGCATCTTGCCTCGTCGTCAATCTTCCAATGCCGCAAGGTAGGCCTAAACCACAGATATCATCAGCAACAATCAAAAGAAAAAGAAACCACCGGCAATAAATCTGAGTCGGCTCACCTCTCGATCCCATAGAAAGTCCAAATACGCGAGGGAAACCGACATTTGGAAGCTCAAATTTGCCCCAGGGCGCTGAATCGCATCCATATTGATGGCGAAAGTACCAGGAGATGTAACCCATAGCACAGGAGTACTGTCCATAAACGCGAGGATCGGCACGGGCGTTTGAACTGCCGCTGACCGTACTGCTGCTACTTGGGAGCGGTGGTAGTGAGGACGAAGGATCCGTTGATCGCTGGGTGGGATCATACAGAGGGGCCATTGTACTGCCACCGGCACCATTCCTGCTACTTCTCCCTACGCTCATCGTCGGTATCGTCATTGAGAAGAGTGGTTGGATTGTGGGATAATGGGAAGCCGATGAATGAGAAAGATTTTTTAATAGTGTTATGACACGATAAAGAAGTGGTGTTCGAGGTGGATTAGACGGTTCGTGAATCAAGTGAGGATGGCGGACGCTGAGTCGGCGAACCCAATCGGAGTCGGTAACCAGTCAGGTGCCATTGTGGTCTGTCTATCTATTTCCGTTCGCACTGAGGTTGCTGTCGACAACGGCGGCGGCGATGATACTGGCTTGGAAGTATTATGAGAGTGGAGGGTCTTAATATTGTTATCTACTCGTTGCATAATCTCCGCTTCGCCGAGGACAGTCGCTTCGTTTGTATCTGTCTCCATTAGTTTGCTCCATACGATGTCGCAGTCGTTGTTGTCGCTTAGACAAAGAAGTGGAGCCCCCGGAGGGAGTAGAGGCTCGAGGGGGAGAGGTCGAATCCCTAGTTGAAGGCGGATAGGAATGATCCTCTCGACCTTGACGCTTGCGGTACTGAAGATTCTCGGCCTAGGAGAAGAAGGAGGAGAGAGAGAGTAGTTTGACATCCAAAACGTCAGAATGGGTTCTTGTCGACCGACCCTTGAACTCGCCAAAAGAAATTCCCGCAAAAGCGAATACGTTTTGGAAATGTATCTTCGCTTTTAATGGGACTCGTGGCCATCGCGCGTCTTCATCTTTGGAATAAGTACGGTCCTTCCGAGGAGGTTTAGTCAGTCAGTCATCTGAGGATCATCCTCTCACAGGATAGGGAGGAACTCTCTTGTGCACCATCAAGAATAAGTAGATGCTCACGAGAACCGTCGCCCGCACGCAGAGTAGCTTTTGCCCGATACTTCTCTCTGTGTGGTTGCGTTTGCCTAGAGGAGGGAAAAGGCGGGCGGCGTGCTGGAACACGTCTTCGACGCCTTGGCCCGTCGTTGCAGAACATTCGAGATAAACGGCCGCACCGATTCGTCTTGTCATCTCTAGTCCCTATCAACGATCATCCAGGATGATTAGACAAAACAAATCACGAGAAGGGGGATAGGGGGATTGAGTTGGTCTTACCTATACTTGGTCGACCGAAACCATGTCCGTGCCTCTGAATCTCTCCAGATCTTTCTTCGCCGCCGCCCTGCGATCGACCTTACAGCCGACCAAGACAATCGGAATGCGACGACGTGAGTGAAGATAGCTCTGCGGTGTCGAGGCGTCTTGAACTGACAACTGGATTGCGCTTTGTGTAATACCGAAATACGAGATATGTTTTGCCTATCCATCCATCCATCCATTGCAATCCTCGTCGATATGCGTCTCATCTCCTACAGTCTTACGTACCCGGGAAAGTATCACCGGTGAATGCGACTCTTCTCAATAGAGATTTCCTGGCCTTAGGCGAGGAGGACATGCCGACGAAGGAAGGCGTCGAGTCCAAATTAACAAAGGCGGCCACCCACCCGACTGATTGATTGACCATTACGCAAAATAAATAAGCATCATTCGAATGAATGACTGTCGTGAGCGTGCTAGAGACGTGCTCGAAACAGAATCAGCAATCTATTTTGAGTGGAAGCATTCGTCGCTCCCTCGTTTGTCTCTCGCATGCATGCGTTCCAACCTCATTGACAAGGCGACGGGAGCGAGCGCATGAACTCGACTCGACTTGAAAGCTAGGCTAAGCAGAGGGGGGAGGGAACGGGAATGCATATGGTACATAACGGGGAACGGAGGAAGGAAGGAAATTAGGGCGCTAAATGGTGATGGAGACCGCCACCAACACTTGAACGCGACCTCTCCCACCGTTGTACAACCTCTCATTCAAGCCTGGTTTTATAATGTCTTCAAAACTTGGAGACGATGATCAGATGTATATATATGTCACATTTGCACCGGCCAGCCGGAACTGACTCTCGATAGGATCTTGAACCTTCGCCGTAACTCCTACGCTTAATCTCCACAGTCGTCAATGTCTCTTATGTATTTTCAGATCTTACAATCGAAACGCCCATCAAGGTCGAGTATCGTGTCAAATTTAGCATCGACGGGTCAGACGTCCAGTTGACGCGAGAGAAACAATCATCTGTGTGGGCTCCATCCAGGACACGGTGAACCATAAAACGCTTCCCACATATCTTTCTTATTCCACGAATCAGGGAAGTGTCCGAGTCGTCCAAACTCAAAGTAGTCCTCAAAACTGGTCACCAGCTGGCCGGGATCTCACTCGGAAGAGAGGAATGCACAATTGAGATCGACATCCAAGAAGCAATCCAACAGTTTCTAAACACCATGGAAAAGGACATCACCATTTCAGGTATGTAACTACCAAAACGGATGTTCGGAAGGCACAAAACTCACCCTTTTGACACCTCTTTTTCCATCGTAGAGGAATCTGTCTTTCGTGATCAGCCCGTGACCATTGTTGTCTGGCTTCGTCTTCCTCCCACAGTGCGTACCCATCCCGCATTTATCCAGTAGTGCAAAGGACTGAGGCAAAAGGTTTTAGTCGGAATCCTTACTCTCGGAACTACAAAACCTAAAAGCGGAGATGGTCGAGTTTCGTCACATTATGGGAGATTCTACTCTACAGCACCTCGACACCATCATCAAATGCGGCACCGCGATCTCACAGGTAGTATCCTCAACCAGCTTCAACCACATCGTCT
This sequence comes from Serendipita sp. 399, assembly GCA_019627685.1. Taxonomy (NCBI): domain Eukaryota; kingdom Fungi; phylum Basidiomycota; class Agaricomycetes; order Sebacinales; family Serendipitaceae; genus Serendipita; species Serendipita sp. 399. Next base: position 4,657 of record WSTO01000509.1, on the reverse strand, counting down.
CTCACTTATTGCCTGTTTCAGCTAGACCCTCGTGCACAACGTGCATTCAGCACCTTAACGGATACCTTTCACGTTTGTGTTCCCTTCTTTTTGTTGGGATTCTGGATCTGATTCCGAGTTTTCTGATCGAACAGCTATTGAAAGAGCAGCAAAAACGGGATCAATCGGTCTCCAATCTTACTGCCCAGCTCAATCGTATCCTTCCTTTCGCGTTCAGGAGCTTGGAAGAGACGATAGACGACAATGCGGATATCTTACGAAGGACGGTTGGACGACTGTATACGTTGTCCATTGACGTGGCCGAGTTTACGTATGAATACATCAAGCAAAGCCGGTTCAGTATGTATTTCGCTCACTTGTGGGACTGCCTCTTCGACTCAGTATCTCACAATCGCCGTTTTTGATAGGGAGACTGGCAAAATCGATCGTATCAGCTCAGAATGCACAAAAGATCGGCGAGCTCACTGCTGATTTCGAAACGGTCGTGAAAGATTTTGAGAGGGCTATTGATGTCGAGACGCTCAAGACTGTCCGAAGCCTAGGTGAGTCTTCTTAATTGGGTATCCTATTCAGTGGAAGATGTACCTGACGTGTTCGATCCAGAGGAGACTACGCTGTTGAGCCGACTGCAACCACTCGACACGGGCTATAGCCTCGATCGCCGCTGCATGGAGGGAACGCGAGTCGGCTTGCTCGACGAGATCGTCGAATGGGCAATAAGCCCTCAATCTGCCGAGTTGTTGAACAAAGGAGCGAGTGCCAGCACTAACATGTACTGGCTGTACGGCATTCCTGGCATTGGCAAGACTGCGATGGCAAACTCGATTTGTGCTCGATTGCACAAGGAGGGCCGATTAGGCGGTGGATTCTTCTGTAGGCGTGACGACCCAAAACTCAGCGATCCGAAATACGTGTTACCAACGCTCGTGTGTAAGCTTGCCGAGTCGTGGGGACCGTATAGAAAGCTGGTCGCCGACAAGTTGCGCAAGGATCCGCATTTGAATCAGAACTCGGCCGGTGACGAACTGCTATCCCAGCTCCTTGAATCTCTCCGGAATTACTCTCATCTTCCTCCACCACACCCGTTTGTGCTGGTCATTGATGCGTTCGATGAATGTGGGGATGTTCATGGAAGGAAGTCGATTCTGAGCAGTTTGTTGAGGGCAACATCGCAGGTCGATTGGCTCAGGGTCGTGATCACTAGTCGACAAGAACAAGACATCGACGCCTTTTTTAAGCGTCCAGACTGCGTAGGTCGCTGTTTGTCCAAGGACCTTGCGACGGACAAAAGGGCCGTCGAAGATGTTCGTCTCTTTGCAAAGAACAAGCTTTCTCTCGTCACTGAGCAATGCGGACTCGCGGACGATTGGCCCGGGGAAGAACGATTGGGGCAAGTCGTTCTACGCTCGGGGGGTCTCTTCATCTTCGTGGAGACGCTGTGGAGGTCATTACGAGGCGAGTTCGATAAGAATCAATATTTGGATCAAGCACTGTCTGGAGAGTCTGGGGATGCGCTGGCTGGCCTCTATCGACTCTATTCGACGACGATTAGTAGTCGAGTAGGAAAGAACCAGAATGCGTTTCGATTGGTGATGGCCGTCGTTATTGCCGTAGCTCAGTATCGAGCCTTACCGGACAAGAGCGTCGCTGAGCTAGCGGGCCTCGCCCCAGAGATCGTGACGACGCTAGTGAACGAATTGAGCTCGCTGGTTTATCGGGATGGGAAGGAAGATAACGGCATACGTGTTCGACATCTATCGGTCATCGATTTCCTCACAGGATCCAGCAGTATTCCACCTGAACTCAAAGTCAATCTTGGGCAGGCACACTGCGATGTGGGGGTAGCCTGTCTTAAGACGATGATAAAGGAACTCAAATTCAACATTTGTGACTTGGAGTCGTCATTTACGTCGAATAGAGAAGTCACTGATCTTGAAACTCGAATTGGACAGAAGATATCGACTACGCTTCAGTACAGCTGCTTGTACTGGTCTGATCATCTGTCATATACTGCAGACTCCCAGGATCAGATCGTGTACACGGCACTGGACTCCTTTACACTAGGCCCACGACTACTTTACTGGGTCGAGGTCCTCAGTTTATTGGCAAAAGTCCGAATAGGGGAATCCGCCTTACGGAGAATACTCTCGTGGTTCAAGGTTCGTTAATCGATCCACTACTTGAGAACAATAGCTGATGACGCTGAAGCCGTCTGATTACCTACTAATTCGCCGAATCAGTGACACGTTGAGGTTTCTACTCATCTTTCGCGAACCGATTGTGACGAGTACACCCCACGTGTATGTATCTGGGCTCCCATTCATACCCATGAATACAGATCTGTGGAAAACCGTCAGGACTTCGTTCCAGAGCACGTTGAGGGTTCAACAGGGACGAATGAAAGACTGGTCGACCCTTCCAGATCTGCTGAGGGGCCATACTGGTCCTGTCGAAACGGTCGCATACTCACCAGATGGCCGATATATTGCCTCTGGCTCCAGCGACAATACGATTCGCATCTGGGATGCAGAGACAGGAGCTGGAGTTGGAGAGCCGCTGAAGGGACATACCAGGTCGATTCAAAGCGTCATGTTCTCGCCGGACGGTCGCCATATTGCGTCTGGCTCCTGGGACAGCACAGTCGGCATCTGGGACACCGAAACAGGAGCCGCAGTCATCGAGCGAATGAAGGGACATACCAATTTTGTCACCAGCATCGCATATTCACCAGATGGACAACGTATTATATCCGGTTCCTACGACCGGACGATTCGTATTTGGGAGGCGGGAAAGGGGACGGTAATTGGTGAGCCACTGACAGGGCATACCGATATTGTGACTAGCATTGCATACTCCCCCGATGGTCAGCACATTGCATCCGGGTCTACTGACAAGACAATTTGTATTTGGAGGGCGGAGACGGGAGGCTTGGTCACTGGACCACTAGAAGGTCATACCAATGGGGTCCTGAGTCTTGCGTACTCTCCAGATGGTCAATACATTGTATCTGGCTCTGCAGATAGGACACTTCGCATCTGGGATGCCGCAAAAGGAGTGGCAGTCGGCAAGCCACTGGAGGGACATAACTACCCTGTGATGAGCGTTTCGTACTCCCCTGACGGACGGTATATCTCTTCAGGTTCCTGGGACCACACCGTTCGCATTTGGGATGCGGAAACAGGAGTCGCAGCCAGTACACTGTTGGAGAGAGATACCAATTTGGTGAATAGCATCGCCTACTCGCCCGATGGGCGGTTCATCGTGTCAGGCTCTCATGATACAACAATCTGCATCTTCAATGCGAAAACAGGAGCTGTGGTCGGTAAGCCATCAGAGGGACATACAGATTACATTACGAGTGCCGCATACTCACCAGATGGGCACTGTATTGTATCAAGCTCCGTTGACAAGACAGTCCAGATCTGGAATGCACGGACGGGAGATGCAGTTGGTAAGCCACTAGAGGGACACACTGATGTTGTCACTAGTGCTGCCTATTCACCAGATGGACGTTTCATTGCGTCTGGTTCTGGTGACAAGACCATCCGCATCTGGAATGCAGAAACGGGTGATCCGGTGGGCGAGCCACTAGAGGACGATGGCTGGGTCGCTGGCGTCTCATACTCCCCGAATGGGGTACATATTGCCTTTGTCTCGGGAGATAAGACGGTTCGCGTATGGGATGCTGCAAATCGGGTGGCATTTGCTAAGCCAATGGAGGGACATAGCGACAACATCAGTGCAGTGACGTATTCGTACGATGGGCGCTATATCTTTTCTGCTTCCAATGACAAAACCATTTGCATTTGGGATGCAGCGACGGGTGCAATGGTTGGTCGCCCACTAGAGGGACATACCGATGCAATCACAAGCATTGCATCCTCGCCAGATGGCCAGTATATCATCTCTGGCTCTACAGACGAGACAATCCGCATTTGGGATGTGGAGAAGGGTGCCCCATCCAAAGAGCCGCTGGAGGGACATACTAGCATGGTCAGTGCTGTTGCGTACTCACTTGATGGTCAATATATTGTTTCCAGCTCTTGGGATTCTACGATTCACATCTGGAATGCGGATACTGGGGCCCCTATAGGTGGTCCACTGACGGGACATACCAATCTCATTACCAGTGTTGCCTTCTCACCAGACGGACGATTCATCATGTCTAGCTCCTATGATAGAACAATTCGGATCTGGGATACCGCAAACCTAGAAAGTGAGTGTTCTGTTTAAGGTAAATGCATCTGCAGTTTGGCCTAATACTTCTGCCTCGGTTGCAAACAGACACAGTTTCCGGTGATTTGAACCCTGACTCAAATGGTTGGATCCACCACCCAGATGGAGGCCTTTGGTTTTGGGTCCCGGAGGACTATCGAAACGGGTTGACATGCCCTGCTATTCTCACTATTCCTACTAGTCATCCCCATCGCGTTGTTCGTGTGGATACAAGTGGGTTCAGTTTCGGATCGTCATGGAAAGACATCAAGGTGTCAGATCCATAAAACATTATATATTTATTGGGTGAATTTGATGGTGTATATGTATGACAATGTCGAATAAAGGACGAATTCAGAGGAGAATTCCTGACCTGCTAAGGTCAGGTCTTCAGTGCCCAAACTCGCCAGGGGTTACACGTCAAACTACCTGCCTAACCTTA
>WSTO01000508.1:0-12219 GCA_019627685.1 Serendipita sp. 399 | reverse complement strand
TTTGGGATTGTTCCGATTGTTTTACCAGGATGGGATCGTCGACTGCCGGCGGAGGGCCAGCCAAGGCAAACACAATCACTCCGGGGGCTGGTATCAACACTACACAATCCAGTGGCTGCTGCTAGACGTCTTGGTCCTTCAATCATGTGTTTAATGGGACTGGCGGGCGCAGTTGTGCATCGCCAACGCTAACTGCAGCATATCCCGATTCACCTACAATCTATTCGTACAATACCTTCCCTCCCCCTATGCGCAATAACTCCTTCCTTGTTGTGTAGTGGACGATCATCGCTTGAGCCTGGATTGAGTTCGGCTTCTTCGATTACTGTTCATACCTCTATTTATCCATTGCGTTTTCTCCTTCTAAGCCTCCCTTTTAAGCCATGCTAAGGACATGAATATCGTTTAGACGAGCTCTACATCATTTGCTCTTTGAGCTGCGCTACTTCAATAGCATTGTCTCCGCAGCGAAATGAAATGCATGTGTGCCAAGCCAATAGCGTCCCGCTGAGAACCCGAGTTGGCTGGGTGAGAGCGCAACTTGGACATCTCCACGACTTTACTTTACAATGTGTGAGTCAATAACCCGATTCCCCAATCCTGATACTGATTCCGCTTTCAAGTTTGTTTCGTAGGTGCGATAACGATTCACATGAGCATGGGGCTTGTGGAGTAGATGGAAATACTAATGCAGAAATTGGTTTAATCTACAGTTGGCTGCGGCCAAGATTTTGACCAGAAGAACGATGGAATAGCGAGAATATGCCCCAGGTGTCATAATGGTCTGTAGCATCTCCTTCAAGCGGGAGCACGTACTAACGAATCCGAAACGCCCTCGGTCACAGCTGCCGTCGTTGGTGGAAAGAAGAAGACTTACCTCGAATTGTGAGTTTATCACTTTATTCTCATGATCTTGCGACAACAAATTGACAATGCCTCTCTCCCCCTTTCTCAATCATATATTTGATGCGATGCCATTTAATCATGCAACCCGTCCAATAGCTGTTTCATCCCGCTTCCATTCCTGCCCTTATCCAAGAAGGATATATGGCTCTGTCCCGTCTGTCAATGGTTCATTTCCGCTAGTCGAGGCGAACCTCAGAGAGTAGGAGGTCCTCCAGCATACGGACCTCCCGGAAGCCATCAACAGCAACCAGGCTATGGATGGGGCGCTGGGGGACCACCATCACATGGTGGTTATCCTGGTCAGGGGAAGTGAACGAAGTAAACGGCCATGGAACCACTTGCTTCATTCTTTGCACCTTTCCCACCTTTCCCTCTCGCATGTATCACTTTCGATTCTGACGTATGGTATAAATATATGGATGCTGTACCAGCATCGGGATTGAGAAACCTCTAAGATTGGTGTCGAAGACGAATCACCAGAGTTCTAGCTCTGATCATCTCTAAAAAAGGCTAACGGTCGTGAAATCACTCTCGATAACGCATTAGCTAGGGCCAAATCCGGTGGCCAAAATAGAGTATTGCCAGATGAACCTAGTCGATACAATTGATGAAAATAAGTAATGTCTACAGAGGCTCCAGCCGCAGCGTTAGGCGACTGCGACTTCAGGTGTAGCAGCTGCGTTGACAGCAGGAGATAATTCAACAGAATCGGATGCTCGTTCTGGGACAGGAGGAGGATCCATCTTTGCCTTTTTGCGCTTCTTCAACATCCCTATTAGATTACGATAGTCAGTTACGCAATCAAAGCGAATTAACGAAATATCAAACTCACCCTCTGCCACCGCAGACTTGACGTTTTCGACCAGATTCTGCGACTCTTCCAGGAAGTCGGTATCATCGAGACGCCTCTTCATGCCAGCATGGACGGGTTGCCCATCCTTCGAACCTCCTGGTGCAATCCCCAACTCCCGCTCGAGTTTGTCTAATTTCGCCTTTTGAGCGTCTTGTAGCGCCTTCTTCCTAGCTGGCTCGTTCTCCAGGTACGTAGCCAACCTAAACATCCACCAAAAGAAAACGAAACCCAAGTCAACAAAATGCCTTATAATGCAGAAACGACAACTATGAAAAACGTACCTCTTGGCTTCCTTGAGCGTGCTCAATCGTCTTCCAGACAGATCCCGACAAGAATCATTGTTGCTCGTCTTCTGACTACTCATCCTTCCACCGGCCGCTCTCAGCTGGGACCCAAAGCCACCCTTTCCACCAGGCAGAACCGGTGCGAGTCGAAACGAAACCAACGATTCTCCATCTTTGCACAACTCCGAGAGCCGCGTGGACCACGGTGCGAGCGGTTGTGACACTGGACCAAATCTCAACCCGCTCTGGACTCGGATCCTGCCCAACACGACGTCAAAAACGTCTTCAATGGTCTCGTCTTGATCACATGATAGGTGAAAGTTGCCAAATGGCGCGAATGCAGAGACCAGAACGGTAACGGTCATTTCTAAGAAGCGAATGCCACTTGACACCTTGGCTTTCCCAACAAGCTTGAGACTTTGGCCTGATATTGTAAAATAAGTTTTAATTCCCACATTTTGTATCATCATCGAATTGCGACTATGTTGGATGACAACCCAGCTGCCCAGTGAATTTATATGCCCTAAAATATATTCACAAGCACCAGCTTACAGATGCGTTTGTACAGCCCCATAAGGTATGTGGTTAATCCCCCTTACAGGCCCGAATATTCCACGTTGTGTGTGGCTCGTGTCTTGTGACCGAGAATCAACGTTGCTAAGTATCTTGATTACGAATCCTAAGCAAATAGATCTGTTATGGCATCTGTGAACACAAATGAGCCGGATGCAGTTGCGACTTGACCATCGCCCACCCGACAAGCGACCCGAACGGATAGGATTTCGTAAGGAATCGACCCACGAATCGTGCCTCTACTATCTATCGGCTATCGTAGCCTATTATGTGCTCGGATATCGATTGAACTTGCCCTCAACCAGTCTGCATCGTTCAAGATCTATTGTCAAGGAGCAACAACACATACCGGGCCTTCGAGAGAGCGCTTTTAAGGGGACTCCAGATAGGATTATTGGTGCAGAGATGAAGCAGCAAAGCTCTACGCTTAAGGAATCATATTGGCAGGGTGTATAACGGCGGACAAGAGGCGATCTTCGCGCCAAATCGAACAGACACTTGCTAAACCATGTCTTGAATATTCGTATTTGCATGAAATTGGAACATTGGAATCCGAGGCGACCGAAGGCGACAAACCCAGAATCCATCCCTCGTTAGGGATCTACCGTGAACACTGAGAAGGTGAAGAAGATTCGTAGTTGTGAAAAATGTGCAGGATGGTGACTTTACTGTTGACAATGTCCCCGTCTATAGTCACATTCTGGATGAGGGTTGACGTTCTCCCAAGGCCAATCCCTTGGTGAGTGGAATCAACCGGAATGTACTATAGACGGGAAGTCTCAAGGCGGTGTCAACAGTGCGCTTTTCAGCGCTGTACACTCGACTCCTAGGTCGTCATTCCTCCGATTAGGCTGACGCCTAAACCAATTGTCCATTAGACAAGTAAGTACTAGAAAGGAGCTTGGAGATGGATTTGAGCGTCTATCCAGTGCGATTCTCGCCTAGAGCGGAGTGGAGCGATCCCAAGAATGCCCTCGACCGTACAAGTCTGCACGTCTCTGCCACCATTCGTAGTACGATGGATGCAAGCATCTGCGTCGTGTTACTCTTCCAAGATTCGGAACAAATGGACGGTAGACATGTCATCTTCCCCGTAGTCCAGATTTTTCGGCTGGAGAAGGAACGGATAAAGTATCCGCCATCATCGTCTCGCCTTTTTGATGGAATGGGCTCTGTCAACGAGGTATTTACCACTTCAAGACTCGCACGACGCGTCTTAAAGGGCGGTCCAAGACTTCTCTACGGAAATCTGGAGAAGAAAGCATATCTCACCGGCAGCCCGCTTCTTCTCTTTAGCCTCTTTCGAAGCGAAGGCAGAGGTTAAAGTCTAACTAGTATTCTTTCTGCAAAGTGCAATTCAAAGACCGGGAACAGGAGAGGATGTCGATGTATGGTTGGGCGTAAATGAGAGAGCTCGTACCGCTACCAGGACCACGGAGCTCAGGGAGTGACAACAAGAAAGCCAGTTTCAAGCTTACCTGGGGAGAAGGCACCTGTACAACCCGCGCAATGGTCTCGACTTAGCCTGGTTCCTATATGCCTTTCGGGGCAAGATCCATTAGCTCACAAATAGCTTCGGTCGGCAAAAAAAAAACCATTCTTTGTACGGCTGGAGCCGGTTTGCTAGACTTCAATGGAAGCACAAAGTTCCCTGCAGCTTCAAGATGGCAGAGATAAGGAAAGGCTCTTCGTCTCGGTAGATTGGCTGAAACGGTAGGTCATGACCCGCCGAAGTGGAGGTAGAGATGAAGGTTACGAATCAGACTCATCGCTGACTGCCGCGGCAAGGAGCACAGATATGCGTCTGACCAGAAAGAATACCCACGCCTGCAGGTGGAATATCAAGGCGTTGCTTATAGCTATGCTGCCCGGGAACTTGGAGCAAACTAATGGTTGATAATCAAGCACTTGCCAAGACGCATGAATCGCTGAAATTTACTATCTCGCGGTTTGTATGGAGCGATAGATAGCATGAAAGAACGTATGAAATCACTGTTCTAAGTCGCAACGAAACAGGCTCGAGTAAAGCATGGACAACATCGAACGACTACCTAGAATAGCGTCGTGATTCATTCATCACTGCCACCAAACAACAATAACCAAGGGGCGAAACCGCCATGGCTGTAGGGGAGGTCAGAACAAGTAGCGCTTGCGAGCCTTGCAAGAGATCCTCACTTTTCACTGTGACGAGAGAAATAGTCAACATCGACGTCCAGTGCAAGCGCTAGCACAAGCTAGGGAACACAGTGAGCGTAAGGGTTTTATCCAACGCATGAGACGTACTGCTCGCTCGTCTGTAGTGAGATGGCGAGCCTCAGGTCGTTGTATAAAGGCTCCGTCAATGGTTTCGAGCGGTGCAGGTGTGAAACGTATGGTGTATTGACCTGGTAGACGCAAAAACGAGAACATTAGTCTTTGTAAAGGACTTGAATGAGACAGAGTAGTACCTGTATCTGTGAAGAGCTGAATTTTGTCAAAGTTAGTACTCGTCTCTTCATGGCGCTCTATGATAGCCTGACCTCTCGTCCCCAGCCCCTGAAACCCCTCTGTACACTAGCGATTTCATCCCCTCTACGGTCTCGTAATGTGAAATTCCACGAGAATAAGCCTTCATCGATCCGCGCAAACTGGGTGAAATGGTGGTCTTCTGTCTCCCTCTCCCTAGACGAATGCTCGTTTCCTTCTTTCCCCATAAATAGATCGTATTTTCGTCTCCAGAGATGCCATATCTGATGGACTTCCCCAAATGTCTCCAGCGCGTTGTCAGATTCGTCGAATGATCGTCGTTCCGCGTATAACCGCGAGTTTATAATTTGAAACGGTCGTCGAACCTACGAGGATGGCATTAATCTACATAGCTTGAATAAGGAAAGAAAATGGACGTACCCATAGTAATGGAAAGCCCGCAGTATCCATCACTATTGCTCTGAGAGGTCGTCGTGTCCGCATAATCTGACGCCCAAGTGTCCAGAGAAAGCTTCGTTGCTGCTCTGCAATACTATTACAATGCATAATGTGAGAAAATTTGCCAATTTTATCCGTGACGGTCTTACAATCCGACATGCTCCCCACGCTCGTTCACTGGAAAAGTGGTCCATTAAAGAGATAGCCATCAACGCATAGAAGAGCACACATACTGATTGCATATCTATTAGCTTGTTCGTAGCCCAAAAAGATGTTGAGCATTTCGATTTGTCTAGCTCGCTGACGTTAGAAATCCAAAAGTTGCTGCTTCGTTGGTCAAAAGCGTACCGAGTGACGATAAGCGTGTCATTTGATAGCAATTTACTCAATCCCTCTCTGACATATTGCGAGGTCACTTCCCGCTTAGCGTCAGCGTCGGGGAACACGCCGTCCCAAGTGCTTTCGTTCTGCAAGGTTGGTGGTGTAATAGGGGGCTCTGGCTCTTGTCTCTGAACTCTCTTATTGCTTGAGGCAGGGCTTTTGAGCGCACGAAAGTTTCGACCTCTCGCAGCTTTCGTTTGAACAAAAGTTAGGTCGAGAGTCTACGTGAACTTGCAAAACCTCCACTGCTCACTGGTATTGTATGCGCATGCTTGATATAGTATATGTAGTTTTGGTTTCAGGATGCCATGCCGAAGTGCTAGCATTAGGCTGCGTGTTCAGCGGCAAAGGTGGTTCAGGTTCAAGTGGGTTTCGGTGTTTGGATATTCAGGACTTGTAGATAAGATTTCAAAATGATTTGAGAATGACGTTATAAAAGATTTAGGGTTCAAATGGCTGTCTGATGAGTCGCCTGGAAGCGACATGGCACAGGTGCTGCGAGAGAGACACGAGAACGGACTACTAATGGTTTCTCGCAAGTTGATTTTTGGGAGGGAAACAAATTATTAACTTTGCAATCCCTAAAAAAGCACATGCGTGTTGGAAATCCGACCAAACCGTCCTTAGGTTGGCTGCTTTCCTACTTCTTGCCAGATCTATAGCACGGGTATAAGTAAGGGGTCATTAAACGGTAGAATCACACACTTCTTGATACCAGAGCCACCCATGGGTCCGCCTGGTTAGACGTGATAATGTCCATATCAGTATAGGAAACACACTCTGAGATCCGATACGCACCCTGCTGAGCTCTGAAATTACTCGGTTAGTCTCAGTGGTATAAGTTGAAGGTATGAAATCGTACCTAGCCTGAGCTGCCTTTAATTCTGCTGCCTCCTTCTTGAGCTTGGCCTTGAGCGCAGCATCGTCCTCATCGTCCTAAAGATCCTTGTAAGTCCATGCAGAGAAGACTTGGAGGGATGCCAGTGTATCGAACCTCGCGCACGACTTTCTTTGCTGCCTATAGATTTGTTAATCTTCCATTAAAAGCGTCTACAATAAAAACATGATGCACCGACCTTTAACGGCTTTAGTTTTCCTCCCTGTCGTCCGGACATAGCTAGTGGTCGTGAGCTCGTTGAAGTTAAGAGCAAAGTGGTTCCACCACCGCTCACCCGGCTCTTGCCTAGGCTACTCTCCGTGAAGGATGAACGAAATCTACCGAGCTTTATAATAAAAAGTTATATAAAACTGAAATCGGAAAGGCGCTGAAGTGAGCAGCCGAAAAGAACGAACGAACGTGAGCGTCCGCGCGCTTTGTGGATGCATCGCCTCCATTCCATCGCTTCAACGCCGTACGGTACACTTTTTATTCCAAATTACTTTTGAGCCGCAGCCATCTTGGACCCGGCCTCAACTCTGAATTTTATTCTTGGAGATGCAGCGAGACGTTTGGGCGTTATGTTGTAAAATTCTCCTCATCGTTGCCCTCCTTTGTTCGAAGCCAGCTTCCGTGGGAGCACAATCAGTAGGTGTCGATTCGCTGTCAGTGCCAGCCATTTTAAACGAAAATCACAGTCAAATGCAACTTGTACAGCAGATTGGTTATGGGTAAGCTCGTTTATCTCCGGAAGTCCACCATCTGAACGACTTTTGTCCTAGACGATCAATTCCAGACGCCAAACGCCTTGTCTAGGTACGAACGAAAGCCCACACAATTGTATAATCAATAACGGAGTGTATCTTTGACAGTCGCTGCCTATCTCATCGCACAGTGCTCTGGTGGCCGTAAGTCCTCCACCATTGATTTTAACCAGTAATCGGCGTACTAACAACTTCCCGTATAGAATGGACAGTACCGGCGTTGCAGGATGGCGAGTCAGTCCCTTTCTTTCCATTCGCACCACTAGGGTGTTAAAGATCTCAAAATAACCCTGGCGTTCAGATATTATCAACCGCCTCCAGCACAAGCAGCCACACAGTGCTTATGCTCCACCGTCGTTTATCAGTTAATGTCTGCTTGTGGTTCATGCCAAAGTCAACAGATAGTCCCGTAAGTCCCTATTGCGAGACGCCGAATCACACATACTGAAGACGAACGTCTATCCTATCTACTTCAAATTCACAGGTGGTCGAGCTGGAGACGAAATTGTCCGAGCTCACTCGTGACCATCGCCAATTATCCGCTCGAGATTCCATCGGGCACTGTTGTTCCCGCTTGGGCATACCTGAACGTGACAGCATTGGATAGATTTGATGCAGCCGCAGCTCAGGCCGTGATCGATGAGCCAGAATCGTCGTCTGGTAGCATACCCAGTTCGACCTCGAGTTCTTCGAGTTTTACGTCCAGTTCATCGTCCGCGACGAGTAGCACCTCTAGTCCAAGCCAAACGGTGGCATCATCGGATTCTCCTTCGGATAAGAACAATATTCCAGCGATCGTTGGAGGCACCGTTGGAGGGGTGGTGGGCTTGGGACTGGTGGCATGTCTGATCCTTTTCCTCTTCAAGCGTAACTCGAATAAGGTTCCTGCATCGGCAGAATTTTCCAAAGTCATACCACCAGGAAGTCCTGTTCCAGTCACTTTTGATCCAGCAGCTGTTGGATTCCGGAGTCATACGACGAGTCCAACCCATGGATTGCTGAATAATCCTGGTGGCCCATATGTGATACCAAGTCCACCCCATCAGCGACAGAACTCAATACCCGTTCCTTACGCTGCGCCTTGGTCCCCACCTCCCGCGACCCACACTCCCGCCCCAAATACTGGATTCTATTCGACTGCGCAAACCTCACATTTCAACCAGAATCTCAGTTATACACCTCTCCCTGGCACTACAGGGTAAGTGACCTCTTGGGGATGTTCCTTCTCCGTAGTTGAACGACTAGCTCTAGGTCTCCACCTATGCAACAGTATCCTTCGTCACACTCAGGAAGTATGGGGCACACACCTTCACCTTATCAGGGGATGCCGCTTTATGCCTCAGGGGCGAATGGGAATTCGAGCTTCGCCACTCATGGCACAGGAGGTGCTCCTGAAATCTAGCAGGGCTAAATTTCTCTTTGGGTATATCATCCCGGATGTGTATATTGCCGAGTTTTTATCATCATTCCGTCTTAATATGTCTCTTCCTCCTGTATTTCCATGCAAACAAACGAGATAGATCACCGAATACGAAATATCTTTTGATCTTCAATTTTTTTTAGTGATTATTTGTTGGACCTGGCTTCGATGATGGGGTGAACATGCGTGAGAGCAAGTACTTTGGACCTGCACACAACCGCCGATCAGTGCAGTTGTTAAGAATGCATACCCAGTTTTAAACAAATATCCGATATTCTGAAGAAGAACTCATGTCGAAACGTCAACCAACCTCGAATGATTCGCATTCTACCCCTGCGTTCGCCACAAGCCACACACACAAACAGACGATAGAAGCAGAACTCTTCGCTCCCAGGCTGTCAGCGCGGGTCAGGCAACCATAACGGAAGAAATAAGGGTAGAAGAGAATCTTTCGTGTATCACGTATCATTAACGATGTCAACGGCGACGTCTCTTCTTCTCGCCGACGAGCGCACACACAACACCGCCGCGATATAAAGCGCAAGGATTTGGGGACTTACGAGTCTCTTAACGCGGGTTCACTCGGCTTCCCTTTCACTCCATCGCTCTTTTTATCGCCTCTAACGCGCCACCAAGATGCGGCAAGTCCTCAAAAACCTCGTCGCTCCTTTTTTCGTCCTCTCCTTTGCCAGCCACGCTATGGCAGCTCCGACGGTCATTCCAGTGACTCCTGAAGTGATCAATGTCACCATTAGCGAATTCGCAAAGCGAGCGGAACCACCAGAGTCGTACTCCTATAGTCTCATTGGCTGTTACGACGAAATGACCTGGCCAGTTCGCGTTTTAAACCACCAGGTCACTGAATGGGACAAGAAAGACATCACCTCCTGTGTCAACGCTTGTTTCCAAAGAGGACCTCTCACCGGTCTCTTTGGTCCTCATTACCTCTTTGCAGGCGTCAAGAATGGGAATGAGTGCTGGTGCGACAGTACGATGAATGTCAATGCTCGACGAGTCGACCAAAGTCGCTGCAATCACCTTTGCGAGAACGGGCCTGAGTACTATTGTGGTGGCTCTCGTGAATATCAACTTTACTTTTTCGGTAAGCTTCGATCATTTTTCTTTTTCTCCCTATATTATCCGTGATATGCTCATGTGTACTACTCCTAGGTGATACTGGCCTGAACCCCGTCTATTTGAATCCTGCCCAGCCCCCCTCTGTCGGTCAAGGAACTGGGTACTACTCGTTCAGAGGTTGCTGGAAGGACGATCCCTCCAACAGAATCCTTCGTGGCAGTACCTACGCTGGACCAGAGGTCACACCACTGTATTGCTCTCATCTTTGCTGGGCCCGTGGCTTCATCTATTCCGGGACAGAGTTCGGTCGCGAATGCTACGTGAGTGTCTCGATATCTGAACTCTCATTACTAGTCTCTCATAGAGTTTCCCAGTGCGGCAATACGTTGACTGGGGCTGCTGTCCCCGTTCAGAACTGTACGTGTAAATTTCTGGTCGAATTCCATTTTGGTCGTTCTGCCCTTGCCTCTATTCGGTATTGATGATTTTTCAATCCAGGTAATCAAGCATGCGAATATGATAGCACTCTCGCGTGCGGCGCGCCCAACTACCTCCAGGTTTATCAGGCCAGCACCCGTCGCCCAGGCTTCTAACCAACTTGCAACCTCTACTAGTCGCTCTTTACTATATTCAACTATCTACTCTCCTTTTTGGCAGTTATTTTACAAACCGCAATGGTAATCACAAATATTCATTGACCTCACGTCCCACTCGGAACCCGTAAGCGAAGGTTAGAATTTTATCTCATTTTTTTCTGAACCGGGCTGGATTGATGTGGCAACACGGTACGCTTGAGTTGGCGCCTGGTAGGTCCAGCGCCTTTGTCATCTGCCTCCTCCACCTTCCATTGCAGATCAGGTATCTACTTCACACGTGCGCCGGAATCGTTTGCTAAATTATATAGATATCTCCATAGACAGTTTTAGGACCATCCGCTTCGATCTCTCCGTGCCCCAGCCGTCTACCAGCCAGCCAACCCAGCATCTTGGTGAACTTCCTCCTCTTCCAAGCCGACAACGCATAGTAAGACCTCGATAAAACCCTTCTGTTCAAGATGTTTGAAGTCACCGTTGCACAATTTGTGGGCGAGTTTGCACACGACGAGATCCAGTATGCCATCCTCGTTTACCTCGACCGGAAACAAGGCAAGGTCGTCAAATTCCAAACGAAGAAAAAATCTATAGAGGACGAGGATAGCCTGCAGACTCACCATCAGCATCGTCATCATCATCATCATTATCGAACCAGACGAGGTCTTCAATGGAAAGCCCGTGAGCTGCTCAACGCCCAGCAAAGGCGCCTCTTCTTTCGAGGAGAGGTCTCTGTTGGATTCTTACCTCGTGGTGACGAATATCTCGATTCGATGGAGGACTGTCTGTGGGAGCTCGAGGCGGTAAAGGGTTCCTCGAAGTGGACGAGTCTGCAGTGGATCGTCGAAGGATTGGAGAAAGTGGAGAGGTCCGGATTGGCTATTCACGCTTGCGAGGAAGGCAAGCTGCTTCAGAGATTGAAACAAGTCTGGACGGAACCCGAAGACCGATTGAAGAATCCAAACGGCCGTTACCTCGTCAGGTCAGACTATGCATAATCATCGTTTCCTTTCTCATGCATCAAGAACAAACGAAAAAACACCCTCATGTCTCCATATGCGCACATTATACCGTAAAATTCCAACTCATCATGTATCTTCACAAACGTCTTAGTAGACTTTGTACTTCCCGGTTACAGGCTTGCGTCAATAATTAGTGATTTCAAGATTGGGTTAATGATAAATGTGCAGAGTGAGACAATTAACATGAACTACGCTACAATAAAAGATTCTCCTCGACGTCGCTACTCTCTAGTATCTCATCATCGTCCACATCACGCTCCGACAAAGCTATAGATTGATTGTCGGGCTCTGAGACATCCCATTGCTCCTCCAAGTCGCCAAGGGCGAGACCATAGGCAGCCCACTCCTTTTCGTCAAAATCGTCAAAATCATCCTCGGTAAGCTCAACCCTTGTAGGCGGCTTGGGCGAAGGTTTCTCTTCGTCTTCATTCAGGTTGTTATTCTGTGTCAGCCTTGCCGAAATAAAGCCCTGAGAGGTAACAGCGACCGGAGGTTCTGGTTCTGGTTTATGTTCGACAACTGTTGGTGCAGCTGGTTCCGGTTGAGGCTCGACTTTCTGTTCCACAGA
>WSTO01000507.1:0-12242 GCA_019627685.1 Serendipita sp. 399 | reverse complement strand
CATTACTGGCTTGTCGCCTCGACTGTCTCGCTATTAAGGCGCTGGATTCAGATTTTTTGTTGCCTAACCGGAGAAAATTCTCGTAATAAACATTTTCATAGTCGTTACAGTGCAATATCAACGTTTAAAAGACAGAAAGGGCACGTATTCCGAGGTCAGTCTAAGAACGGGAGATGGGGTATTTTGGTACAAGAGGTCCCAAAAGGGATCGCGCATAGAGTGAGATATTAAGGATGTCAACCAAATCCACAGATCTAGGGTATTTGGGGAATGAAAGGGTCCAAAAGGGGTTCACGCATAGAGTGTGATATCAGGAATGTCAACCGAAACCACAGAACTGAAGAAAGATGATCAATACCAAATGACTGAAAAGACTAGCGACAATGCGGGGATAGCGGCTGGAACCAATGCCGCTGCCGCGGCGCGGGTCTGGGTGAGAAAGACCCAGAGATAGAGAGAGACGAAGAGCGAGAAGCTCCCGAAGAAGAACGAAAACAGCATTGCACGTGTGATGAAACTGAAGATCTTGGGCATCCCAAACGCCTCCAATCGAGAAAACGTCGACTCTGCTCGAAGGAGTGACTCAGGAAGCGGCTTATCCGCCGTCAGCCATTTGCGAGGGACCGAGTCTTGCTTGTTGAGAATGCAACTACGAGCCTCGTTGGGGAGGGATGATGCCAGGTTGACGACGGAGATTGCAGACGCTGTACCTCCTATGTTGATAAGAACGGATGCGTACATGAACCATCTTAGCACCCTCCAGGCAGTACTATCGCGGCCTTCCAAGAGCTGCTCGACGATGGCGTTAAGAGAGATTTGAACTGCTGCAAATAGTGCAGTCTAACCGTCATAGAATTAGCCAAAAGTACTTCCAATGGAGTCAGATATCTATATAAGCGCACTCACAGTGATCGCGAGCGTGTTGGCGACGCAGATCCATGAGGCAATATCGGCCTGTATGACCTTGGGTAGCTCGACTATCCTCAATGTGTTAGTTCATGTCCACTAAACAGGTTTACAGGCCTCACAATCTTGTAATTTTTGTAGAAGTCCCTTGTCATTCTCTACTTTGCCTTCCTCCTGGTCTTTACTACCGGGCTTGTGGGCAGTGATGAAGGTGTTCTTAAGCATGCTAGAAATGTTGTTCTTCTATGACGATTCGAGGGAATTCGGGAATGATGCCTCACAAGGTCGGGTCCAACGATCGACAACCTCCGCGCCTGTCAGCAATTGGCGAATCCGGAATACAGAGATTGACAGAATCTCGTCCAGATGACAATCTTTACTGGCTTAGGACCTTTATTTCATTGGAAATCGACCGTATCGTTGAGAGAACCCCCCTTCCTTCCGAGAATAGACTCTTTCCCCGCGGACTTTAGAGATTGAGATCAATAAAAGAAGTAAGAGAGCTTACAGCTCTACCCACAATGTACTCTCATCGTTGGCAGAGTTCAAGTGCGAGGTTGCAAGATTTGCTGCAGAGCGCGACAGTTTTATTGGCGTGAGTGAGCTTTCCCACCTACGGCTCCATTTGGGGCAGTCTTGAAAAGGAGTATCAGGATCGAGAGCGACCAAGAGCGTGACCAGAAATGCCGTCTCTCGTCGCCACAACAAAGGACGACGAACAATGACAACAATGAGAATGTTTAAACATATTCGGCCTGGATTTCGATAACAATAAGGTCACTTGCGATGCAAAACGGATGAAGGGAGGTGGTGGAGATGGCGAAGGTGGCCTTTCCCACCTTGAGCCCAGCTGCAGCAGAGCTTTAAACCAATGTTGGTGACAATCAAAGCTCTTAGTTCCTTTGGATCCGTTCATTGAGATCCGTTTGATGATTTGTGAGCGAGCATCAAGTAAAGATAGATAGAGGCAAAATGGACCAATTTCAAGCATATATATGTTGTATGTACAGGAGCCAAGTGGAGATTCGCAACTTACACCTGGTCTTTACTTCGTATCTTTCACTCTGACGCGTTAGCCTGAAGGCGACTACCGTACGATTGATGTTCACGACAGGTCCTGTCCATCGATGCTACATTTCTGCCGTGCGCGCGGTCAGTTGTCGGCTGCACGTTAACACGTTAACTCCGCGTTTTCCAGCTGCCCCTACTGGCGGAATTAACTGTGTATTTAAGGGTGCATCTCGATCCATCTTGACTTTTTTGTTTTTCTTTCTCCCTCCCCCTATCATCCTTCGCCTGTGATTGGCGTCGACTCCATGGATTCCACTCAGCTTTTCCAGTTACCAGTTCCTCTCATAGCAATCGTCGGAGCCTCTGCTGCTACGGCTGCTGCAATTTTTCATGTCGTTCGACTCCGGAGGGTTTTGGCTTCCATTGGAGACACGCCAGCCGAGCATAGGCTCATTGGATTCGGCTCGTTGTTCACTTATCTACTCCCTCATATACCTTGGATCAACTTTGGAAACGAATTCATTGCGCGTGAAGACTATAAGAGTGAGTGAATTCATTGACGAACGCGGGGCAACGGGGACAAAACATCATCTAATCTGTAAATACTTAGTGTTCAAAAGGCGAAATAGCGACGTCGTTGCCTGTTTTGGATACCACCCATATCCGTATTGGCTTGATATATACGTCGCCGATGCCTCCATCGCACGCGTAAGCAACAATTTTCCAAACCCAAAAAAAATACATGCGAATAGAATACTCATTCACCTCGTGTTTAGGAAATAACCTCCAACCGTACTGGCTTTCCAAAACCTACAGAAGTTTACGAAATCGTGTCTCTCTACGGCACAAATGTCATCGCGTCCGAGCACGACGAATGGAAGCTCCATCGACGCATCACGGCGCCTTCCTTTAGCGAGCGCAACAACCGTCTTGTTCACGACGAGAGCACCCGTCTCATCACGGATTTGTTTTCGCTCTGGTCTCGTCAAGGAAACGGCGCTAGGGTCGAGATTGACGATGCGATTGAGCTAACGACGCAGTTTGCGCTCATGGTCATCGCTGCTGCAGGTATATATTTATGCTCCTATTCACCCCCTCTTAAAAGACATTCTATACTCACCTCCATAAATCACATAGGTTTTGGAGCGAACTTCACCTGGGACGACCATCAGAAACCCGCGGCGGGATATACTTTTGTTCGTTTGGATCCCGCTTTCGGCACAACAAATACTGATCGCTTCGCGAAAACCAGACCTTTCAGAAAGCGCTCAACGTCCTCATGGCAAATATTCCCTTCCGTATCGCGTTTTCGGATCGGATTCTTGGCCTTTGGAAACACGGAAGGAACATTCGAGACGCATCCCGAGATTTCAAAGTGCGTACTGAATGCTCGTTTTTCCCTGCCTGATACGAGTCTTCCTAGGGATACATGGATAATCTCATTCAAGATCGGAAACAGCAGGTACCAGAAGATCGGAGAGCAGACCTATTGAGCAACTTAATCGCCGCCGCTGACTTAGAAAACGCAGAAATGGACAAGAACCGATCAAAGTACCCGTTTGGGGACGAAGAGTTGGCCGGTAAGCATCACCTAACGCCCTCAACTCAACGATCCGGTCGTTGAAGTGTCTCATATGTCTCTTGTCAGGCAACGTGTTCGTCTTCTTATTCGCTGGTAAGCATCCTTTTTGTTTTTTCTTGGGTAACGGTCACAAAAACGTTGGACCCCCACCTTAGGTCACGAGACGACATCGAATACCCTTGCGTTTGCGTTATCTCTCTTGGCTGTTCATCAGGATGTTCAGCAAAAGATGTACGACTCGCTCCGTGAGCTGATCCCGGAGGGAGAACGACCGGTATGTTTGCGTCTCGTCCTATGGAGGATCGTCCTTGATGACACCCACCCATATAATAGGCATATGCGAGCATCGTTCGATGGTCTTATGGACTCGCGGTCATTTATGAGACCTTGCGACTTCACCCACCCGTATGTCCCTTTTTTTTTGGGTAATGCATACGGTTTTGACTCAATCGGATGTTCACAGTTGCCTGCATATCCAAAATACGCTGCGGAGGATACATCGTTTGTGACCTACTCCAATGACGGGAGAGATACGCCCATCACGGTGGTTGTTCCAAAGGGCCAACAAATCCTGATTGACATCCCCGGGTTGCACTATAATCGTTAGTCGGTCACCCCTCCCGTCCCCATACTCTTCATTTTATTTTGTCTTTCTTGTGGGTTGCTTACTTGGTTATCGTCCCAGCGAGGTACTGGAAGGATCCCGAACAGTTTCTCCCCGAACGGTTCATGGGGGAGTATAACCGCGATGCATTCAACCCATTCGCATCGGGTCCGCGTGCTTGTATGGGAAGAAGGTGAGTTATTTTCCCGCTTTTATCACAAAGATCACACACAACAAAGAGGAATTTTATTGACGCTTTTCGCAGGTTTGCCGAAATCGAGTTACTGACCTTTTTGGCAAATCTCGTGCTAGAGTATCGGTTCGAAGGAACGCCGATTGATCAGCAAGAGACGATGAAGGAGAGGAACGAGCGATTGTTGAGGTGGAAAAGGGGACCGGTGACGATTCATCCGGAGAAGGTCCCGCTCACCTTGACTCGGCGATGAACTAAGTCTAGATGTCCCGGGTCTGTGTATGTCATAGACTCATCAGGATTGGAAATAGGGACAGGTTTGGTCGAAACTGAGTATATAGAAATAGTCGAGCTCTACACCACACGTCGATAATTGCCGCGAAAGCTGGTCGTTATTCTGTGATATTTATACTGGTTCGCTCTCTTCTCCTGCGTATTGGGCTTGAGAGTCGATAACAATAAGGCTGCTTGTGATGAGAAACGGATGAAGGGAGGTGGTGGAGGTGGCGAAGATGCTCTTATCCACCTTGATCCCAGCTGCAGCAAACGTCCTTCCTGAGGAGCTCAAATTCGATTGCAAAGAGAAACAATTGTCAAACTGGGACGAGACTAGCAATTCATTCGACATTCTTTTAGCCATCATGAGCCAGCTTTCGGCCTTCAACCAACTCCCAGAGGAGCTTATTGAGGCAATCCTCTCATACACAGCCGCAGTCGACGTAGTCTCGTGTTTAAAAGTATGTCACTATCAAGCGAAGAGAAATCGATCCAGTCAACAGATGCTTCGTCCATATAGACCTGCCGGCGTGTTCATCGCATCGTCCAAGCGTCAATTCATCTACAGCTCATCCTCGAGCTCGCAGTAGAGGGTCTTAGACTTCGAACTTACCCATCCCGCATTCTTCCCTGTGGAATGGAGAAGAAATCACCTTCCGACCTACTGCGCCAACTGAAGCGATCGAATGAAGCATGGGCGTCTCAAAATCCCCTTCTAGAACGCAATATAGTGCTACCTGGATCGATCTATGAAATTAGGGATGGATTCTTTGCGCAAACCGTTCCCAGCGAGACACCTAGCAATTTGGCTTCAGTTTCCGAAGAGAACGACGGAGTTGAAGTCTACAGTATGTGGCTTGAGGAAGATCAGACGGAACTAATGCTGTGGAGAAGACATCCTGATCTCGGTCTCCGTGTCAGAGATTTCTCATTCGAGCCCACGGAGGATCTCCTAGTCTTAGTAGAATCCACTCCATCTTTTTTCAGTGAGTGAGTCCATTCCCTCCTTAAAAAAGGAATTAAAGATCTCATATCCGAGGGTTAGGAGGGCTGTAAGGGTTCATATTCGATCCCTGGACACTGGCCTGTGGCATCCACAAACCAGAACAACCATTTTAGGCGGTGATCTCATTCCACTCGGGGAGGGTTGCATTATAAGGTCCTGTGGAGACACTTTGGCCGTCATGTTTCTCAACCCATCGTCTTGGAGACACTTATATATTTGGAACTGGAAGACAGGGCAGCAGCTCTATGTGAGTGCATGCCGTTACTCGGTTTCATTCATGCCTAAACTTCTTCTAGAGGCGTTCGGATGTCTGCGGTTATGCATACCTCTCTCCAACATCATTTGCAGTCATGTTGTTTCAAACTTCGCCGCCTCCCCCTTCCAACCGTGGACAAAGTGATCAGGAAACAATCAAAACGGAAGACGCCCTTCTGCTCCAATTATTCGAGCTCTCCCGTATCAACGAGCCAATCTTACTCGAAACGCTACCCAAGGTCGCTGGAGAAACGTTTATAAACGTATTCTCTGACAGACTTTCGATCGATTCTCCAAATTTTTCTCAGGATCTGCCGCTTAGCCCATTCATTCGTGACGAAACCGCCGAACGGGTGGTAGTGATCCACTATACGTCCCGAAACATGTTTTCCTTCGTCCTTGTTCGCCCTCTACTTCGTCTCCTCGCCGAGCAAAACCAGCATCCTCCCTCTTCAGAACGCCGTCAGTACTCATGGGACGAATGGAGCCCCCGCGCAGCTTTCTGCATCTCATCGAACGATATCGATATTGGCTCTACTCCTATATGTGGTTCCCGAGCGGGATTTCTCTGTCGCAAAGAACAGGTATTTGAGGAGGACAACCTCGGTAATGCGGAGACGATGGTGACACAACTCAGTTTTTGGCGTGCTACGATGGTTGGCATTCTCGACTTTAACCCTCGTCCCGTCCTGCGAGATCAGTCTCGACTGCCGTCGTCCAAACCTGATGATTGTGAGGGATCTCAAGACGCCGTGAGAAGGTTCCTCCGAAGGCGGATCTTTCTTCCTGCGAAGTCAGAAGCGCCACCATCAAGGCTTCGATTCTTTGCGGGACCGCCCGACGGAGACTATCATGACATGATGCTCGATTGGGACCATATGGCGGTGGTTGGGGTGAGAATTGCTTCGTACGGTTTTTTATTATTCAACTAAAAAATTTGATAGCGTTCAAACGGCTATGATTTTCAGCAATTCATGATCTAATCGTTGCCTGCCCTAACATTGTCTAGTTTCGTCACGTCGATTCCGGGTCCTTTTCTGACTGATTTTGGTCTTTACAATTGATATCGAAGCTATTTGTCCCTTCTATGTTGTTTATTGAGATACGTTTGATGACTAGCGAGCGAGCCAAAGGATCAGGTGGAACGTGCACTGGACCGATCTTCAACCACTCGACTTTCTGGGGAAGACATCCAAAGATAGGATGACGTCGTCCTCTCTTCCAATGGGACTCTATGACCTTCCGAATGAGATCATTGAGGTGATTCTAGCGTATACTTCTGCCGTTGACATTGTTTCCAGCTCGAAGGTCCGTTTTGACGTGCCCCGATTGACATTTACACACCTAATTCGATATCTTTCCCATAAATTTCAGACATGTAAACGATTCCACAATATCGTGAGCGCATCCAGTCAATTGCAACTGGTTCTTGAGCTCGCAGTGGAGGGGCTGCGCCTCCGACGTTATCCATCGAGGATCACGCCATGTGGCTTGGGAACAAACTCCGCATCTGAACTACTTCTTCGGCTCAAAAGATGGAAAGAAGGGTGGTTATTGCAGAAACCACTTCGTTTGGCCAAAACAGGCTATCCACATGGTGAAGTCTATGGGATAGGAGATGGCCTGTACGTACGTTGCGTTGAAGAAGATGACGAAAAGCCGTTCTGGATCTTCTCCGGTATCGAGATCTATAGTATGTGGATTGAGGAAGGACAACAGGAACTGAAACTTTGGAGGAGGTTTCCCAATTTGGGTTTTCCTGTCGGGGAGTTCTCATTTAATCTCACAGAGAATTTGTTGATCATCACGGAGGCGTTTGATGATGAAAGAGCAAGCTCTAGGTGGGTGTTTTACGAGCGGGATGATATTCGGCACTCACGCACCTGAATCCAGAGAACTGGTTCAAGTTCACCTCCGATCTCTTGAAAATGGAGAAACTCATCCAGCAGCTGCAAACGGGGTTCTAGGCGGATTTTTCTTGCCGCCCTGGTCAGACTGTGATATCAGGTCTTCTGGTGAAATCGTTGCAGTCTTATTCCAAAAGTCAGGACGCAAGGGAAGTATGTATATTTGGAACTGGCAGACCGGGGAGCAACTTGAGGCAAGTGAGAAAATGGCGTTCGGCGACGTTCCTCTTATGCTTTCTCAGAAATTTCAAGACGTGTATGGCTATGCCCATCTCTCAGCTAAATCATTCGTTGTATTGAGATCTCTAAGGTATATCCTTATTCATCCCATGCTTCACTCTATGATGACGATCCATCAAGCCTGGAACAGCCCACAATTTCTCTTCAATTGTTCGAGATGTACCAAGACCCAGTTACTCTTGAACTTCCGGAGATCAGTAGATATCCCCTTATCAACGTCGTCTCCGATGAACTTCAAATAGACTCTCCCAGCATCTCTGCTGATATGCCCCTCAGTCCATTCGTCCGCGATGACACCGCTGAGCGCGTGATCGTCGTTCAATACACGAGAGAAAAGCTCTACTCCTTTATACTGGTTCGCTCTCTTCTCCGGATACTCGCCAACGAGATGCAATCTGAATCTTCACGGAGACGATTTCGCTATCCATGGAGCGAATGGAGCCCAGGAGCCGTCCACTGCATCAAAGCAACGGAAATAGTTCGACTGGGCACTACTTCAGTATGCGGCGTCCGTGTAGGGTTGCTCTGTCGTCACCCTTATCTTTTCAGCTCACTCAATGACGATACCCAGCATGAACACAACGAGGAGTACATGAATGATGACGAGAATAGTGATTACGAGGATGAAGAAGATGAGGAAGAGAGCGATGACGAGTATGCTGCAGCCTTTGTACTGCTCGACTTCAACCCTCGGCCGGTCATTCGAAGCCTGTCGCAGCCGTCCATCACGTTAGGCGACAATTGCGAACATTCCAAGGTCACAGAGAAACAATTCGGACAGCGAAACATAGTCCCTAGGGGACCTCCTGCTACCCTCCGGTTCCTGGGAGGCGTACCTAAGGGGCGCTATCGCGATATCATAATTGATACGGATCACATGATTGTATACAAGGTACGGTTTTGATACATACTCTACGATTTGGAACTGAGATGCATATTCACAGAACCTGTTCGACTGCCATGTAAACCAATTTCTCGGCTGAATCTGCCAACGAACTAGACTGGTACCTTCAGACTATATTACAACGTGGCGATCAGTTGATGCGAGTTGATACCTGGCTCAACGAAAGGGCCGGAAACGCGAAGATGGGAAGGCGGCTTATCAAACGCTAGAATAGTAGGATTGTGCTAGTCTGTGAGGATCGCAACTAAAAATCGCTGCCATGTCTTCAGGAGCTTCAATATATCAGATGTCAGATAGTAACTCGTGAGCCGGAATACATTGTCGGCGGTGGTGGCATGTGTAAACACGAATTATTCTCGCTCACTACCACGATATTATCCACGAAAGTGGAAATGCTCACAATGGGACTCTGCGATCTTCCAAACGAAGTTATTGAAACTATTCTGGCTTATGCGTCCGCACCTGATATCGTGTCCTGCTTTAGCGTGGGTCCTCATCCTTAAGCTTAGCCATATACACGGCTTATTCCCCACTGATTAGACGTGCAAGCGCATACGTGACATCGTATACACCTCCAGCCAACTACAGCTTATTATCGAACTCGCCGTAGAAGGCCTTCGATTGAGACGAAACTTACCACAGCCTACAGGTGGCGACACAAGGGCAAACTGGGCCGCCCAGCTCCTCCAATTCAAACAGTGGAAAGAGGCATGGCTGATGCAAGAACCCCCGCGCATATCGACATGGATACCTACCGACTATTCTATATTCGTAAAGCGGGATGGTCTATGCGCTCAGGGCATTGCGATCGAGTCCAATCCTGAACTTGCACTAATGCATTACGACCCCAGCATTAGCTGTGGTGTTGAGATTTTCAGCCTATGGATGGAGGAAGGTCAACAGGAACCGAAACAATGGAGAAGGCATCCAGATCTTGGGGTTCTTTTCTACCGTTTCGCATTTGAGCCCATGGAAAATCTTTTGGTGCTCTTGGGATTGAAAAGCGATCACGGGAGGTGAGAATCTAATACATCCCTGGTGCTATTGTCATATGTCCCATATATAAAATTGCAGGCGACTAGCATCTGTGCATTTACGGTCCCTAGATAATGGGATGAACCATCCGAATGCTCGGGAGCCTGTATTGAGCGGTATATCTGAAGGATTTGACTTCAATCTCAAGATAAGTGGCGACACTCTTGCCGTCCATTCCCAAGAAGATCGATGGGTGGGAACCTTATCTATCTGGAATTGGAAAACGGGGGATCTGCTCCATGTAAGATGAAGACTCCCATTCTTCTTGAACTATAGCTTATTTTCTTCTCAAGTGCGAGAGAGATGTCTTCGGCTTTGGACATCTCTCTGCGGGGTTGTTCATTATTGCACACTCGCAAGGTTCGGACACTCGAGAAGGGTTAATTCGCTTCCAACGTGGTGTCCAACTTCAGCTAGTCGATCCCTCCTGTGTGAGTGACTCGGTCATTCTGGAACTTCATTCAGATCTGGAAGAAGCCACGCGAATTAATATCTACTCCGAAATTCCTGTACCCGATCAATCCTGTTCGATTGGAGACATCCGACTCTCTTCCTTCATTCAAGACGAAACCGCCGAACGAGTGATTGGTCTTCGGTTCTCATCTCAAGCACTCTTGTCCTTTGTTTTAGTCCGCCCTTTGCTCCGACTCTACGCCGCACAAAGGCAAATTCTTGGTTCGTCGAGACCTCGACGGTACCGCTGGGACGAGTGGAGTCCTGGAAATATTTTCACCGTCATGTTGAAACAAATCGAGGTCAGCTCCTTCTCCACTCCCATTTGTGGTGGGCGTGTAGGGATCTCATGCTCCTTGCGTGGTGCTGAGCAAGGCACTACGAATATGGAAGCTGATGGTATATTCACGGATTTCACTTGGGGTTCTACGACTTTTGCGCTCCTTGATTTTAATCCTCGACCAGTTATTCGACAATCAACCAGTCCAGTCTCTGAAGGATGCGACGACAGTGCAGCCTCTCGTGAAGCCGCGACGAGGTTTAGCCGTTTAATCGTTTCGCATTCTGGATCCCCAAATATTCTACCGGCCAGGCTACGTTTCCTGAGAGGGACACCGGAGGGGGACGATAATAATGACATAAAGGTCGATATGAATCACATCATGGTTTTCACGGTGCGGATTCACAATTTGGTATTGACTTTATGTCTAATATGTAGAGATGTAGGACTTCGATCAATACCAAGTACACCAATTTATAATCTGAATGGCTCAACATCAATGTTACCCGAAATTTCATACGTACCGGTAATCAATGCAGTCCCAATTAACGATTAAGGCTCCTCGAGAGCAATGTCGATGCTCATTCCGGTGCTTTCTGGTGAACACGAGTAGTAATATCTCCATTCCATCCCTTATTGTCTAAGGAGATACTCCCCGCGAGACTCAAGAGATAGTTCGTTCCCCTACGCATGCCAAGCAAGCCTCCTCATATTGGATATTGCATATCCATAGTTCACGTTTAACGAGTTAGACCTTCGAACCAAAGTGGTTCTTTATCTGCCGTCCACTTGAATCGAGATCAAGATCCCTCTGTACGGTGTTGGACCATTCATCACAACTTGCCTTCTCACCACTCGCAGTCCAGGACGGGGAGAGTCTTCAGCACCAATATAATATTAAACACTCAATTCTTTCGTCTCAATGACATTATGTGATCTCCCAAACGAGATTATTGAGTTAATCTGAGCGTATACACGTGCACAGGATATCATATCATGTTCGAAGGTATGTCTCCAAGAGAGACTGGGATCTATGGATATCTCAAATCATTTTATCTCGATCTCTTCGACGTGCAGTCGATATCGCAACGTTGTGAAGAGCTCCAGCGAGCTGCAGCTCATCATCGAACTCGCGGTGGAAGGAGTTCGATTTCGACACTTTCCCCCAGCACTCCAACCGTGTGGAATGAGAACTAAATCGGCAGCGGAGTTGTTGCTTCAATTCAAACAGTCACAAACAGCGTGGATGACCTCGAGACCCGCTCGATCCCATCAATTTACGATGTCGAGCCGTACATCGTATGAGATGAGGGACGGCTTGCTCGCACGTACTTTTCTGAATCCTTCGATATCGTGGCGCAGTCGGACCCATGGTAGCGAAATTCAAAGCTTATGGATCGAAGAGGATCAGCAAGAACCCAAGATGTGGAGAAGGCATGAGGATCTCGGTATCGCCGTTGTGTCATTTGCATTTGATCCCACAGAAGATCTCCTAGTCCTTGTAGAAGCAAGTCACGTCTTCCAACCGTCACAAGAGTGAGTGTATCAGCATATTTATTTCCGTAGATCTATGCTTACTCACGCATTCTT
>WSTO01000506.1:0-12248 GCA_019627685.1 Serendipita sp. 399 | reverse complement strand
AGGGATGGCGGGCTAGAGGGTGGGAAGGGCTGGAGAGAGATGTTGGATGGATGCGCCGGGTTTGGTGCAGTTCGCGACTGATGGAACATTTTGTTGGCTCCTTTCGTTACAGGAGCATTTGCCGGTCCAGGAACGCCAGACTTTGGGTCGAGCTGCTGCTGGGTCGGAAAGTCTATTCCCGATGATCAGACACGCCTTCCAAAGCAGTGAGAGAGGTGCATTACCTTTGAATTGCGCGTCTTTGATAATGACCTTTTCGCCAGTCACGGGGTCGTCGACGACTCGTTCGCCACGACGACGTTTCACAGTGTCCGTTGGCTTCTCCTTGTTCGCATTCATTTTCGCCATCATGTCCTTCTTTTCCTTTTGGCCCTTTGTAAGGTGCTTGTCTTCATCATCATCGACGTGCCCATTTGCGTCATTTGTTGGTTGGTCATTGTCGACGCCGTCTCCGCGCTCAATCTCTGCTTCAAGTTGCTTTTCTTGTCGCTTTTTGTCTTCTTCGTACCCCTGAATCGTAGGTACAGGATTATTCTCGCTATAAATAGTCGAGACGACGTATTAGTACACGGATGTAGAGTGCGCAGAGAGATGGAAGCTGACCTGTATGGATGGGAGGACATTGTTGGCGTCCGCTGTGGAAATACAGAGACGAGGCGAGTTCCAACTTTACTTGCTGTTTATAGTGCCCCCACCCCAGCAAGCCTCGTCGCTGTGTCTGACCCAGACGTCATCCTGCTTGGAGCTCAGCGTCATCGCCCCCCTTTCCAGTTGACAGATTCTCCACCTAGAAATCACAACGTCCCTTATTCATTCACTCTTTCAAATACAATCTTCGCTTCCGTCAGTTCAGAGCCGCACGCGATACACCGACGCAGACCCCGTCCGGATCTCAACGACGTTTCAGTCGAGCACAAGCGTACAAGTCACCTTAAAATTGACTCTAAAAATTGGGGGAAAAATTGATTCATATGTCTGGCTTCGGTGATGGGACCCGTCTGCTTGGTGATCTAGCGGAGTTCAAAATTGTATAGATAATCTCGTTCCTTACCTTATCACAATGGCAAGTGGGCCTTCTCCCATGCGTTCCTTCCATATAATAATGTGAAAATAACCACACTACAGATTATTCCCGTGCGCTGCTTTACGTGCGGCAAAGTCGTAGGCGACAAATGGACAGAGTACATGCGATTACTCGCAGACGGGGTAACAGAAGGGTGAGTTCAAAGACGCTCCTTTCTTCGTTCTTTCTCTTGTTGGTCATTTACTTACGAGAATCTGTTTTCGCAGCGACGCCTTGACCGATTTAGGCCTCATTCGTTATTGCTGTCGGCGAATGGTCCTTACCCACGTCGATTTGATCGAAAAGTTGCTTAAATATAACCGTAAGCTGCTTTACCTTAACTGTTTCACTTTCTTATCTGCCGTTCTACTACTAGCAAACGAGCGCTCAAAGGACAAACAACAAGCTCGGCGAGATGGCATGGATGTTGGTCCAGTCTAATCAAGAGTTCTTCAACGTCTCTTCATCTAGATACTCTGGCTTTTATTGCTACATATCGATGTCGTCCTGCACCTACGAAAAAGTAGTTGGTCCTTTCCTGCTGGAACGGAAGAAACAAAACTCGCAAAGAGAGCATGTCATACAAACCAAAACATTTCAATAGCATTGCAAACTAACGCTACTCTATTACCTTGTCAGAGCGCATGTCGTGTAACCAACGAAGATACTTTGCTCTCACCGTCGTAACGGGAGTTTTGTCGACACTAAGGTTGATTCGTGATGCAAAATTCTCTTTCTCTCGGCCTCTTCTCCTGTTTCTCTTCCCATCTCGCCCTTCACGCGCCTCTTAATCGAGTATTAGATCCCTCGTCCACGTCCCCTTCCACGCCCTCTACCCCGATCACCTCCACGACCTCCACGACCTCTCGCACCCCTTCCTCGCGCAGCAGCGTCTTCCTTTTTACGGGATTTTGGCTTAGGCGCGTCATCGACTAATAGCGTATCCAATGGCAGAGCGTCAGGAAGAATGATGTATCTGTTCAGAACCGTAAGATTTCATGAAGTGAACGGGCATAGGAACGCTCCAGAGAAGCAAAGAATTGGATGTTCAGATACGAAAACGAATGGGGTCGTACCTGATGTTATTGCCACGAATAGATAGAGAATCTAACGATTGAGGGTCCCTATTGCGTGCTGTCAAACGGACAGTTTTAAGATGCGTGTTCATCTGCATATCCACTCCTGTTCATCCAAACCGAAAATCGCATTAGGTGAAGCAACGCCAAAAAAGACCGCAATCGAGACGCCAGCAAGTGCCCCATACATCATGTTTGGAAACAGTATGTCAGCGGACAGTACCTATTGCATAAAGCGTCAAGGAGACTGGCATACCGGTGATGGTTCCATGCACGACGGAGCCGTTCTTCAACTCGATCGTCACCGTCTCATTATTAAGCTTCATAAGGAACCTGTCGCATCAAAGGATGCACACGTTTTCGCGTTTTCGAGTGGTACCGAATGTGGGGTTGAGATGGCCACCGTATTGTTGTCGAGTCGTACAAGTCAAGCAAGATGGTTGGCAAAAATGGTATCAACAGCCGATTTTACACGTAGCGCCGATGTTGGATGAGAGGAGTGTGTCCAAATTTACAGTACGAAGCATTTGGAATGTTGAAAAAAAGTGGTCAGCGAGTCATCATTGCTCATGAGTTGAAATAGGGACATACCGAACGAGCTTCATGTCGAATTGAGGAAGTGCTTCTCACGAAGCGAGATGGACGAGTCGGAAGAGGTGAGGTCGAAGGTTTGTTTACCGCAGAGTCTGTGAAACTTCTAATCCGAGACGCGTCGAATGATACATATCACGATCATATATTAACTATAACGCGACTTAGATGACACCTAAAACTAAGTGCCACAAGCTTGGGCACAGGCACGAGCCATGCCACAGCATGGTTATTTTGTGTAAGCACATCAAGATACGAATCATTGCAGTCAAGGTAACGGAGACTGATAATTGAGATACAATATGTGCTCCCTTTGATCGTGTTGTGGCTGATAGGGGGAGAATAGTGGCATACAGGAGGTAAGTTTATCTTGTTTTCCGTCGTAACGTCATATGCGTCTATCCATCGATCATTTATAACTTCTAAGCACTTGTGGCCATGTAATAATACTTCCTCAATCTACCAAGCTCTCATGGCTTCTTCTCTTAGCGGTCCATCTCCATTGGGGCGATATTGCGGCAAGGCCTGTATAGAGCGTGATGGATCGAGATACAATAAGCACCTGAAGTATATACGAGCAACTAGATCAAGCCCTCCTAAGGATATGATGCAATAGCGGTATATTGGGCAAAGTAGCGTGACCCTTCCTTTGGACTAGGCGATCTATATGAGTGCGTAGCAAACACTATTCACCCACTACTAGATTCCACAAGGGGACCATAGGGCTCAGCTAAGATCATTAGGTTCCCGACTGGAGAGCCTGAAACTCTGAAGCTCGTATTTTGGCATCTGGAACCAAAGAAAGCTAGGGTTGGACCTCTCAGTGCATTTGATTTCACCTTTAGATGTACCATTGCTCTGAAGCAGTCGTAAGAGGCGGGATGATAGATTTCCTCAAGCCGCTGAACGGCCTTCCCCCTTCGCTAGGCAACCTAGAGCCAGAAAGTGATGTCGTTAACAATAAACTCACGCAAGCTGCGCCGTTTTATGCTTGCATAGATACCGTTCACACCCGCCCTCCTCGCAAGTGAGCCCCCGTAAATTGATTGAGATAAAACTGGTCGTTTCTAGACGACGAAGGGGTGTATTCTGCCATTATTTCCCTGATGACTCACTGGAAAGTTTTGTGATAACTTCTGTATCAACATCCTTGATCTTCAACTGGAGTACGAGTGAAATACGCTGAGAGGCACATCCCACCTCCTGAACGACACAATCGTACACCTTGCGTATATCAATGGTTACCTCTGAAGCTGTGTAATGGCGTTTTTATGCTGACATTGCTGCGGAACCGACGCGTAGGGGGGAACTCCTATTGTGCACCGCTGTTGTTAAGGCGCTGCAGGCTCTTGAGCCATTGTCCTCGCTGAGGCTGCAGAAGCACCACAGACCTTGAAACATAGAAAAACTCCTCTTGGTCTGAATATTGGACTATTGGACCCAGCCATGGTCAGAGAGGGTGAACTTTTGTTGGCTTGGTCACTCAATGGCGGTTTTGGGCGCTTGCTTCCATCCAATACGGGAGTAGGCGGGCGCAGGGTAAAAGCAGAGCATCTACCAGGCATAAAATTCCCAGCATTGATCTTCGGTACTCCCCTTCAGTGCTGTTAGCCTCACCATACAGCACCTCAAGGGATAAACATGCTGGTTTGGTTCCATCGCATTGGAACGGCGGAGAAGTCTGCTAACGGAATCATCCGAGAAGATGTATCGATAACAAAATGAATATCTTCGTTGGAGCCTAAGCGACGCATCATTGTTGCACTGATCTGGGTAAGTTTGGGAGAAAACCAAGCTGCTGATATTGTCCTATAACAGTTTTAAGGGTCGCCATTCAGGCTGGCTGAGGTGTCACGCGGTATCAGAGAGTGGCGAAGAAGCGGGGGGGGGGGATGGGGGAGAGGCCACACTAGCGTTTCTCTCAAGTCCATTCCCCTTCCCCAGTTTCTTCCAGCTTTGCCTACAAAACGATCATATGTCAAAGGTTTCGAGAATCCAAGGGCTTCATGCAGGTGTGTATCTCATAAGACTAACCTACAGACATGACTAAACGACATCCAAGCTCATGCGCCTTCCTCGTCCTGGATACCCATCTCCTCGAAATCGTCCAATAACTCATCAAGCTTGACGTCTGGGAAGTCCGCTTCCTCTCCTCCTTCTGTCTCGCTCTCCGTTTGGGACGTTTCTTCTATCTCCATCGCATACTGTCCGCCTCTCCGTTCCTGCTTGGAAGGGCCTGGAGCCTTTGCAGCCTTCATTTCAGTGTCGGTGCGCACAGGTTTGCCCTTGTAGAGATTGATAGCCGCACGCATCTCCGTGTCCTCTTCAATACTCTGCAAGAAGAGCTCATAATCCTTCTCCACCCGCTTCTGATCAAGACCACCCCTGCGTCCAAGCGCACCTCGTCCGTATCCCGAGGTTGAATCGTTAATCCCAGCACCTTCCTCAGCCTCCTTCGCCATACTCTTCAACTTCCAATTGCGCTGCTTATTCTTCTTCCGTTGGTTCGGATACGATTTCTTCACGAGGATGACATCCGGTATCCGAGACGGATCTAAAGACTCGAATGCTGGCGAATTGAAGTTGGAACGGGTCAGCCAGTATCCCATCACCGTGTCTCCAGGTTGGAGGATCCCTCCGAGGTGAGTGCGCGTGTGGAACGTCGTGCTAACGGACCCATGGTGCGAATCCATGTCCATTTCCATACCCGAGTTAGAA
This sequence comes from Serendipita sp. 399, assembly GCA_019627685.1. Lineage (NCBI taxonomy): Eukaryota > Fungi > Basidiomycota > Agaricomycetes > Sebacinales > Serendipitaceae > Serendipita > Serendipita sp. 399. Next base: position 6,800 of record WSTO01000506.1, on the reverse strand, counting down.
TTGGATGCGAAGGAGCTGGAAGGGGCGACTTCTGCATCGGCTAACACATGCTTCCCTCGGACGGTCCCAGATGGCTCAATATCAAGTACGATAAATTCGACGAGGTCGGTTACGGATGCAAGCGAGAAGAACGGTTCGCGCCAGTACACCTGTGAGGTTACATCTGTCTCTTGTAGTGTCGATGGATCCAACAGATGAATAGTATTTCCCACTCTCGAACAGATGGTTAAGGGACTGTACGGTAGACTTTTAGCAAAGTGATGAATCTCAGGTCATTCTACTCGCCTTATGTTACTCAAGGATCTTGCCTGCTTGAGAGGAATGCAAACAAGATCATCCTTGCAAATCGGCACAATTTGCACCGAGTGTGTGAATTTGTAGTTGGCCGTATTCGAGTGAGTGTCTCTCGAAATCAACTGTGATGACCGGATCGTCCTAATGTTGCTTGTCAACATTCCCTTCCAAGTGAAAGGGCAAGTACGCACTGTACAGGCACGACACTCGCCAAGAACTCTGTCATCTTTTGCGCGTGACTCTCATGTGCATAGTAGAAATCGAGACCATCCTTAACCTCCTTTATCGACACCGTGTCTTTATGAGCGTTGTGCTTCAAGATAAGTTGTTCGAGGAACAAAAACGTCCTCTTATGCGGGACCTTTTGGCGAACTTGAATCACAGCTTGCCACGTATTTTTGGCGGCAAGCCTTGTGCAGTCCGGACATTGGCCATGCTGGACAACGTATTCCACCTCGAACACCTGTTCGACAATCGTAGAGGTAAAGACCTAATAGAGAGGGAGAAATTGATCAGAGAATTCATTTCACGTCATCAAACACTGAATCGCCCGACCTCCTTTTGGATTGTCAATTTCACTCGCAACCGCTTCGAATGTGGCTCCGTCCAAATGAAGCCGGCATCGACCAGTCGCACTTTATTCAACCCCTTGAGTTTCTTCAGACAGATTGCCAACAATTCACGAGATTCTGGCTGAGCGATAGTCCAAGTCGCCGGAGGTGATAGAAATCGATCACAGTTGCGGCAAAAGCTGAGAGAGGCTACGAAGCGTAAACCAAAGGGCGAATGGGAGAAAACAATCTCAAACAAACCTGATTTCGGTATTCCTTCTGTGACATCGACGCTGTGCAACCCAATGAAAAGATATAACGAGGATGGGCTAAAGCCACTCACGTGTTTCGCAAGCATGGCATGCACAGATTTGCAGAATTCGGTTCAATCGGTGTTCCTGATAGTGGTTTAGTGGACGTTTAAGCAAAGCCGTTGCCCTATCCACTCACCACAATCCGCGCATAAGACGCGATGAACGAGCGTTGGCGGCACAAACTCCATCTCTTTGATAGTTTCGAATGCGGTGTTTTCACGGAAATTAAGGGAAAGGATGAAGCCTTGGAGGCGGGAGGGGCAAGAGTCAAGTTTTATGAGTGAAAAACTCAGATAATTGTACAAATAAAATTGGTCAGCCACTCCGACCGCTCAGTCAGCGTCTGCCAAAGTGAACGCGCGACGAATTTTCTACAAGGGAAACCCTAGAGATTCTGGAACCGTCCTTTACATGGAAGATAAGAGGCTTTGCAATTCGCGTTTGATGAGGTTGTCAGGACACAACCGGATCGCCTCTCTGGAAAAAAGGAGGATTGAGCATCGGTAACATAATCACGGAGGGAAACAAACTTACGAGAGACCAGCCCTGTCCCCTCTTTCACTAAACTCCTTCGCAGCCGCACGATACTCTCCACACGAGAGATACAACTCCCCTCGTTTGGCAGGATCGCATTTCGCAACATATATGACCGCTTGCTTCCCATATCCCTTCCCCACCAAATGTCGTACAAACGGTTCATACCCAATCGGACTTTTCTTGTACTTTGAAAACGCATCGAGTTCGTCCCAAGCTTTCGCTTCCGTCAACGCCCGAAGTTTGAGCCACCAGAACCTGATTGTTTTCAATTGGAAGGGCCTACACATAAAGAAGTGAGTATACGTACTGCCTATCGCTCACTCTCCAGTCCGCTCGTATTCGTTCTGCTCGCTTGTTCAACCCACATTGGATGCAGAGCATGATGGTATCGCTGACGCTTAACCCAATGAACGCTGATTTGCCGTCCACGTCCTTTTCGAGGGTCTGCTGAAGGGCTAACAACTTGGCGCTCTCCTCCACCATCTAACACGCAACATTATCAGCACCCTTGGAACGAGCAAACAAATCAAAATAACTAAGCCAGTGTACAATGCATACCTTCGCCTCAAATCCACGTTCCCTATCCTCCGAAAAGAACTTTTGCGCTGCCTTTGTCGAATTGAACCGCGCCGTGATATCCTGACAATCCATCATCATTCATGTCCATTTCCACAGTCTGTCTCTCATCACGGAGAAACAACAACACAACACCCACCTCTTGCAGGGAAGCCTCTTCCATTAAAAGCAATCCACTATCCACCCTCCGATCGTCGGAGTAATAGAAATCCCGTAACATCTCTCGATTCTGATCCCGTGCGTACAGTTGCAATAGTTTGGCAGCAGGAGCCACTCTCGGACCTCCATCCTCGATCAACTTGAAAAAGTCGCCCAGAGGCAACCGTTTGTGAAGATTCAGGAGCACTTGATACACTGTTCAATGCAGGGAAGAATATGAGCTGCGGTTGTATATAGAATACGAGCACACGCACCCAAGTCGGTATCCCCACTATCCACTGCCTTTTCGAGTGCTCGTCCGTCCTCTCGCATCCCAAGCAACAGTGGCACCTGTTCTGCCGCCCTCGTCTCATGATCCAAAAGCTAGAAGAGAGCACATCCCGTCGTCAGACTCATCAGCAATTACATTCCGCCAGTCCCCAACGAAATCACAAGAGAACCGGGCTTACCATCGTGGCCAACCCAGTCCGTCCGCTCTCCCACGCCTTCTTCGCGATCTCCGCATAGCTTACACCCGCACTCCCCGCACCAGCACCCATCGCCTCAAACTTTTCAATGATCCCCCTCGCCACCGACTCGTCGCTCTCTCCACTCCCACCAGCGCTTCCCAGCCCTCCCGACGGTCTCGTCTGCGCAATCTTCGCACACGCCCAATGCTTCAAGATCGAATCCGGCTTGAGAGAGAGGAAATTGGCGACCCGGAGCGCTAGCAAGTGAAGAGATCGAGATGTTAACCGGGACAATAGCTGCTCAGGCGAGAGGAGCGTGTACCTGGATAGCGTTAAAGCAACCAAAAAAAATCGGAGAGAGCGGGACGAAAAATGGTGTGGGGTTGATAGAGAACACATACTGTTGATAAGTCATCGGGATCCCAATCTCATAATACCGAATTGCATTGAGCACTTTGAGCGTCTGGCCCATCGCCACAAACGGCCTCGGATCGAACAAGTCGAGAAACGCACGTCCAAACTTTGCGGCCTATTTTCCCCAAACGCAACCCATCCAGCCCATCATTAGAAATTCAAAGAAAGAGTAAAGGAAAAGAAGAAGGTAGGAACTCACATTCAAGAGCTTCTTCTGCCAGACCACCTCCCATTCTCTCCCTGCAGCATCGATACACGCATCGACCGCAAACGCCAAGTCCGGTTTCATCGCTCGAATGCTCTCGTCCGCTCTCCCACCGCCTCTCAATACCACACCATCCCTTGCTCCGGGTCCAGGACCAGCAGCATTGCTGTTATTCGCTGCAGACGAAGAAGATGCTTCCCGCTTGGCGAACGACTCGCTCGCATCGAACAGAAACGCGGCGGGGGCGATACTCCCCGGCCTCAACACACTCTCCAAACTCTCCGGCACACGCTGGACAAACTCGCACTCGATCGCGGTCAACACTCTCGTCCCATCGGGCTCGGTCACCAACACGGGTGTACTCCCATACGGATAAAACAGGGTCTCTCCACCAGGGCCCAAGAGATAGACCGTGGTTGGATAGGCGATCAGGACCGCGTCCGAACCGCACCAGGCGATCTGATTGGGCGGCGTGGAGGAGGGAGGAGAAGGGGAGAGCGTCGAAAGATCGAATTCGAGGATTTTACGTTGGAAATCAGAGGTGATCACCCATAGATTGGAAGAGGCCGTGAGGAGTGCAAGCGAACGACCGTTGGGGGATGCGGCGATGTGCGTAAACGGACCTCCACTTGTCATTTGCTATACCAGCCAGCATCAGAAGAAAACAAATTGAATGAGTATGAGTTCGTCAATGCGGGGAATTTTGAGGGAGAGAGGACACACCTGGTCTATGTGCTCGAGGTTGTCGCAGGTGTAAATCGTGCCTTCAACTGCCATCACGACTTCTGCATGTCTCGAGCTCGTTTGGTCCGGTGGTAACACGATCCACGAAATCGGGGGTCCAGTCATTGCTATTCCACACCGACGCACATCAAACACGGGTCCTCTCAGACACTTCTATCATGTTTTGTTAGAGTTCACTCACGAGGCGCATGCAGTGTACCGGGTTTCTGTCCTTCCCACCCTCTCACTTCTAAGAGACTCATCTGGCCGGTGATCGCCACCAATCCACTCTCGAAGATTCGCGCATCTATCACCCCTGTTTCCGCTGCTTCAGAACCTAAAGAAAAGGAGCGGTAGATGCCCTGAAGATCGTACAGACGGTATTGACCGTCTTCATTGAGCACGACGAGTTGTTCGGAGGCGGTCCAACCGAGGGAGACAATCTTGGAGAGCTCCCACTAGCATACGAACGCGAGGTGTGTGTAGATATTTGTGTTTATAGACGAGCGAGTAAGCGAACGAACAAAAGAGGCTGGGAAGTAGTAGGCAAAACAAAAGTTTTGACACTTACGTTGATGGTCGCGAGATGGATCCCAGAAGAGGAAAATACTTGAATGACCGGCTTTGTAAACGTCGTTCGACCGAGCGCGATCAGTTTCGTATTGTCTCGCATAATGGCTGCACGGCAACAAAAGAACAATTTGCGGTCAATAGAATGTACAAAACCAAAAAAGAAATACATATGGAGAGCACCATATTGTGTAAGAAAAGAGCGGGAAGACGTACCGACAGGACCACCGAATCTCGCTCCAGCGACGATATAGCCACTCAGATCGCTCCCACCTCCCCCCATCGAACTCAAGTTCCATTGGAGTTGATAGAGGTGTCGTCGGGAGTAGAAGACGGCACCGTTATTGAGAGCTTCCCATGAAGTCGTCGGATGGTCGACTAACGAATCCGCCATATTTTAACCAAGGCGACAAGATGAGATGCAAAAGTGTATGTAGCTATGTGCTCAGGCCGGCTTGTGTGTATTTTGCGTGTGATGGCGACTAGTCGAAGCTTCAGCCGCTTTGCGTTGTCCGTATAGGTGGAAAATACGATGATTTGATTTGGCTCCTGTCCCGAAGTATTATGTACCTATATATATATTTTTGGATAATCACGTCGTCGTCTTCGTCGTTCGCGCGGTGGTTGAGATTGACTTGTCCCGCTTTAGGCCACGACACGAACACGACCACGAACACGAACGGATTATGGCGGAGTTCAAAAAGGGCGCCCCACCGCCCTTCACGAAACGACGCATAATGGGGGCGCACAGTCACTTTACCGTCGCCCACCATGTTATGCAACGTTACCCAAAGGTTGGAATAGCACCAACACGTACGCTTCACATCTCAATCTCCGATAGAGCACTCATGAAACGTATTCTAGCAAAGGAACCATCGAATTCGACAAAAATCTCAATGGTTCGGACCCGACCTGCGTCATGCTACTGGTAGTACGTCGTTCAGTTGTGCATCATCTGACGTTTGGTTACGCGCTGCGTTATGTTAACTAGTCTTTACTTCTGTAGACCGCTAGTCCGAATCCCCACCTCGCCATTTGCCTAATCCGTCGCGTCGTCGATCATTAAAAGCACTTCAGAACACGTCGTTTATCATTTTGTTTTGACGTTCACCAACTTGCTTTTTTCAAACGATCATGTGTTCGTTCACGCTCACGCCCCACCTTTCTACCATGCCAAGGGGATACCACACGAAGATGGAGGTATCATTACGCACGTACATGTGTGCGAGGACTATAACTTTGAGTCCCGATGACCAGTTAGCAACTATCTATCCCATGCTGATGCTAGTCCAAACGGTGCCGTCTTGCGTAGATGGCATGCATGTCGAAGCCCAGAAGGCGGAGGCGGGACGGAAAGAGATAGAAGAGAACCCGACCCTCTCGCGTCTCGTCGTCGATCAAGAACCAAAGAACTTCAGAACACTTCCTCACTCATGATCGCTCACGTTCACGCTCAGGTCACAAGAAGTTCCAAAGGACAACCCGCAATTAGATTGCAAAGCGAACGCGGAAAGTGCAAGTGGGGGAAAACCCAACAAAAAGTCTAAAAGACAAAAAAAACAAAGAGTAGGATAACCGGGTCTAATACAAGACACACAAAAAAGGAGCAAAGAGACCATGAGACGACCAAAGAAGAGAGACAACCGGGAGTAGACACGCCACGACTTGCTTCTTCTAGAAGCAGTCGCGATCGTGCGACGCGGTTGGTTGCGAACAAAAGAGATGGAAGACGGGAGAGATAGAGAGGTATGTATGTCCGAGTCGATCGACGGGTTCGGTGTCGGGCCATCGAGCATCTAGTCCGGAGACGATGCGGATCGATGGGGGGTCGGGTTGAAAACGAAGTGGGACGTTGTTGCTGATACAGAGTAGTTGCTTTTAGACGAGACGGTTGCGAGACACAAAAAATAGCCGAGCGGAAGAGAAGAGGGGGGGTGGGGACGAGCCCAAAGGAGCGGAGCGAAAGGACGTTGGCGAGGTCGTAAACGATTCGTTCCAAACGAGCGGC
>WSTO01000505.1:0-12273 GCA_019627685.1 Serendipita sp. 399 | reverse complement strand
GGAACTGCTGGAAGCTAGAAGAGTGGAAGAGGAACCGCTAGAGTACGCATGCATCAAGGCGAATATGAATCCATGCCCGATGTGCATTCGGTTTTCCAATGCACTGAGGGCGTATGGTATTGAGGTGAAGCTTCAGGGTCCAGACACAAATGCCCTGATGAGGACCATTGCGAATAGACAAATCGAGGCTAGCCGCCCGACCTCCACGTCGGATGACGCTGACCTCCTTGAACTGGAGTCGCGATTCAAGAGCATAGGCCTCGAATCCTTGTAACTTGACAGGTAACGCACCCTCGGCGTAAATGGACTTTACATGGAGCGTGCGGGGTCTTGTCTTACATATATATCCGAATGCGCGTTGTTTGGCGAACAGTGGTCACACTCTGAGTTTCTTTCAACAATGTAGCTTGGCTCTAATCTATTCGAGTATCGTGTTCTAGCTACCGTTCTATCTTTCTATGTATCGGTATTCTTTCACTTATTTGATCTTGGCGGCTAGATCCGCTGGTCGTGTAAACCTGCGGAATATGATCTTTTATCTTTTCAAGGAACGTTTCATGACTGGATCGACAAGCTTGAGCGGGCTTGAGAACAATAGTTCCACCTCTGAACCCGTCAGCTGCTTTGGTAGTGCCTCATTAGTGCATTTAGCTGTGTTTTCAAATCTCTGTAGTATGAATAAGCTCATTTTTGAGTGCTTCCAAGAGGTGTCGTCGCCGATGAGTGCTTGTGTAGCTCGCATTTGGGGCGTGACCGGAACGTTGGGACTAGATATAGACATTTTCCTTCACTACGACGAAGAAATTTGTGAAAAGGAGTTAAAGTTGCAGTGGTGAGGGGGTCTTGCATCAGGCGTTGGCGCGCCTTCGATCTGACCAGAATGCGACGCACAATATGTGGTCGATTATTCTCACAACTTGGAAGAATAGAGCCCGACTACTACATCTAGGGTTGTATTTTGGTCAGTTTCTCAACCAGCAATGAGTCGTTTTCACTCCCCAGGTACGCCCATGTATGTGGGGCATGCATAGAATGGGAGCGGCGCATCGTCAACAACAACGGTTGCGAGCTGCGAGCATAATGCGTTGGTAAATGAGGTAGTGATGGAGGCAAGACGACTCACATGACCGATTCTAGAGATGCGCAGCGCAATGTAGCTGTCCAGGATCCGGGAACTTTCCAGGACTTTCCAGAACCTTCCATTCCTATCGTCTCCGATGAGAATCCTTGACAAAAGACCAGTGAGCGTGCAAGGAGTCGGTCAAATGTGTGGCGACGCCCGTTGCGACGTATACTTGCCCCGTGACGCCTCATTTTCTGAGCGTGTACGTCCTTGATATAACGTTCCAAGCTCTCCAACTGACAGTTCAATGGCTCGACATAGTATTTCTATATCTAGCCCCCCAAACACAGCGATGACCCTTGAAATCCTGCATAGAACCTGCTGGTTCACATTTGACAATCCAGTGCACCCATTTTCTACCTTTAAAGCCCTGGGAGGACGAGAAATTCTATGCAAGCCCCAGCAGACGAAGTCGCCACCTCACTCAGCTTCAACACCTCTCCCATTCACCCAATCCAGCATCCTTATTTTCTTAGTTGTAGCATCCTCCAAAAACGATGGATCCCTCTCTTCGACACGAACGCTATCCACACGAAACGACCTCCAGCCAATCCACGTTCGATAGCATCACTTTGTGTGATCCCCTCGACGTGTGCGTCGTGGACTTCAATACCAGAAAGGTCATCAAAGTTATACCACGTTCGCGTGAAAATAAAGCAGTCGCTTCGCTTCTCCGTCACGGTCGCTCTACCAAGTATGCGGAGAGCGGTTGGGCTTCTCGTGACCGCGATCCAGACATTCTGAACGGCGAAACTTGGACCAATCGAGCGCTCTTATTTGCAGAGGCGCTAGGTGTTCGACTTCCACCAGATGCGAGAAGGGACCAAGGCGTACCTGGGAAATTTTATGCGAGTCACGCCGAGATGCAGCTCATCGTGTATCTCATCTCACGCGTATTCAGCATCCCTCGCTATGTGGGAGATGTCGAAGGAGTAAGAGAGAAGTTGGAAGCTAGAAAGGCGAAGTTGCAAAGAAGCGGGACAAAACTGGCGTGGATCAAGGCAAATATGTACCCATCTCCTCCCTGTTTCGAATTGGCCAACGCCTTGATGGAGTATGGCGTCGAATTGCAGCTCCAAGGTCCGGATCCAAGGAGGTTGATGTTGGCGAACGGAGAAGGTGAAGTTGATCAGTCGACTTCGACCTCTTATGGCGATAATACCCTCGAATTGGAGTCGCGGTTCAGCGTAGTCATCTTGTAAGCTGACGGGAATGTAACCTTCAGCGGAAGACACATAGTGGGCTCGCTATATATGATCCAGTAGACTGTTGACTTGGGTCCTATCTATTTCATGGAACCGTTCAGTATTGTGCTATAGTGCGTTTGTCATATGCTAACTTATTCTGAGACAATTCTCGCCGGCTATCCCTTAATGAATTCATGCATGAGGTGGTCTTTCGAGTCAAATCTACCCATTGAATGAGCACGAGGAGAAAAGCTATCGATCAAGTGGCATCGGCTTATGACACGATTAAAGAAATATGGATCCATTTGACCACTTTCGTTACATCCGCAACTATAGTTCTAGATCAAGGACGCCCAGTTCAGGGAGGAAATGACGATAGTTAAAATAGATTGTCCTATGCTCATAAGTCATGTCGAAACATCGTTTACGAAAGGAAGAGGAGTGGGTCGGCTTTAAAGAATTGTGAGAGGCCGGAGGAGTCATTGAGGGCCATGAGCATGCCGTACATCGCTGCCGCTCGTAACGTAATAGCTGCATCGAGGTGGAGCCATTCCTCCGAAACTCCAGCTTCCATATGCAACCAACGCTCCTCTGGCTTGATTCGTAAATTTGTAGACATGAAGCTGTCTCCTCTTCCACCCCTTCCCTCCGCCAGTCGCCTCAGGTAGTACCTCATCCATTGACAACGGACTGGTCTCCATGAAGTCGTTTGCTTGAGTTTGAGAGACTCTTTGTAGCAAGCGTCTGCATCCTCTTTCGTCGCCGGGATGGGAACTTCTCTCATTATCGTTGAGCCCATCATACGATCGATCATAGGTCCAATCCATGCATCAAGGAGAGATACCTGGAGCCATAGAACCGCACGACTTGGAGGTTTTCCGATGGTTCTACTTGATTGGCGGTCCCATTCCTTCGCCCATTCGGACATAGGAACTCCAGCTCCAAAGGGGACAAGGAGTTCGTCAAGGATAGGCACTTTGGGAAAGCCGCTGGCTATTGCGGTTCGCACGTCAGAGTCACCATCGGTGACTTCCTGGTTTGGTCTGGAGGAAGGTAGCGACCAGAATGGGGTAACGGCTTTCACAAATGCGGCCATATTGGTCGCCAAATAGCTCCGCATTCCTCCATCCTGGCATCCTAGTTCAGCATCAGCGGCAATAAATGAATTATGCCGAGATATGGCATTTTCAACCATAGAGCGGAGAAACCCGTGAGGTGGTGTCACAACCGCATCGCGTTCCGCGAGGCAGCGTAGGGCATTCTTCGCAGACTCCCTGTTAAGATTCAGCCAATCTTCGAGTTCTGCATGAGGAAATGCCACGGCGACTGAAGGGTTCGACATTATGGCGAGAAGCAGCGCGGTCTTTGGTGTCAATGGGTTGATCCAACGCTGTTCCCAAATAGGGTCGTTGTCTCCAATAAGTTTGCTTTCGATTGCTTCCATTTCTATCGTTCGCCACCCTACGTCGACATTGATTGTACCTGTATCCTGCAGCTCGATCGCTCCGGTGGGGCTTGTCTGTGACTGGGATTGTTCGGATGGTTGGCGACCTTGTAACCGAACCTTCGCCAGGTCTCTGGCCTTGCCATGTTGTCCTGTGGCCAGTAACACCGAAGTTAAGGCGTTTTTGAGTTCTTCGATCTGCTCTGCCTCATGCGCAGATGCCGACATAGACTTGACAAACCCAAGATTTTTGGGATTTTCTCCTAGCGAAAGTGAAAACACCTGATATAATGTGTTATAGCCAGATGATCTAAAAGAGATGTGGCTGTCGTGACTGAATAAGACGGACAACAGATTCTCAGGGTGAATGAACCCACCAGTCGGAAATCCATATTGTCCCATGTATGCACGAGAGTATCATTCTAAGCTGGAAGAAGTCGCACATCCGTATCTCCGGAATCACGTCTGGAGAAAGAGCTGCGCCTAGTCAGCAATGGACCCGTTATATTTCACGATGACTCACAAACATATCTGCAAACTGGGCCGACGTTTTGAATATGCTCCGTAAAGATATAACTCTATCAGGATATTATCAACAAAAAATCCTCTCGGTTGCATGCGGTTACCGTACATGGGGGTTATCCATTGCTATCAAAGATGGATAAGCGAGGGCTCGAAGTATAAATGCAAGGAGATTACCTAGTTGTCGCTTTGAAACATCTATCGACCCCACCTTCATCCCAAGGAGAAGACCGAGGATGAATAAATCACTGAAGCGAACCAGGTACAAGGGGGTGCTGCAGCTTGGAGGTATCATATCTGCATCCTTTTGACCGGTTGGCTTCATTTTGGAAGGATCTGTGCCGAGGCTTGCCACAAACAATGGTGCAGAAGAGCGGGCACTGGGCATCGATTTACCCCGCAGTAATACTTCCAACTGCGAAAGCGCGACTTGCTCCTCTAAGGAGAGCTGTTCCCGAGGAACTGTTTCTTTAGTCACCTTGTCTCTAAGGTCGATCGTCTGTCCAGTTGATGTGAGGCCAACTCTGGTGTCCCGAACTGGAAGAAAATATTACTAGATATCAATGGAATAGGGAGAACAAACTCACGCGCTACTTGGTGGTTAATCAGGTATTTTGAGAGTTGCGCTCTCAAGTATTGCTTCTTTATTTCACGCAACCGCACATCTTGGCCAAAGGCGTCGACTGAGAGGTCCATAATACCAAATGATACGGTAAGTTTGCCCTTCCAGAATTGTCTGAAGCCGAAATGTGTATGCTTTGACCATGGGCCAATGGCAGATGAATCTGTCTTTTGGCGACTGGTGGCCGCGGTGACATACGAGAGGAGAAGTTGAAGTGCAGCTAGGATGGAACTAAGGAGGAGAGCGGTGATTGCAATGATCAAAGATTGCTTGTCAGTGTCGTCTTTCCCTGCGGGTGGGGGGGAATCCTTAGCGAAAGGCGCCATGATGGAAGCGTGAAAGTAGCCATACGGAGGGTTGAATGAGCCCTTTATATGTTTTTCGGGTGGCAAAACAAATTTCACGTCTTGCGGGTTGGTGATGACGAGCGCAACGTCAGACTCTGGGGAGACAATCAGGAAGGATTTGATTTGCCTTACCTGGAGCAGCTACACAGCATATGAATAGATGCTGGGAATTCTCTTACCTGGTTTGTGCTCCTGTCGACGGGCGTTGAGGTCAGGAAACAAAGACGCGCGACTGTTTGGAATAGCCCAGCTGTCGTCTTTCGACCAGTTATTTGATAAAATCATATACCCATTTCTGACTAAATTGTCAGACTCTTGCCCATGAAGCAGGATACCTTCCAAAACTGCCATTGAACCAGCGCCACCGTTGACGAAAGCCGATGTCACGTTCTTGTAGAGAGGCAGCATCCAATAATTGCGATCACGCCGCTGATAAGCTTGAAATAACATAAACCGGGAAAATGAACGATGGATTACTCAGCTCAACCATTCAAGAAGACGGAGGCGTATAGGCGATGTATAGGATTTGGTCGCATTCTAAAGTTTCGGATCCCTGTCATTCTCTGTGTCCTCCGATGTGAATCCTTGACGAAACATCTGTGGGAGCACGGAGAGTTGGTCAAATGTGCGGCGACCGCGTTACGGCTTGGTTGCTTTCCTGGGACGCCTCATTGTCTGAGAGCATAATATATCCTTTCTACTGAGTTTCAAAGTCACCAAATGACCTGTTTATGTCTCAAATACAGCCTGTAATATTGACACTTCCTGCAATCAGTTAGATTGTTTTTTTGCTTCAAGATACGTATATAAATATCCTACAAGGCCTATTAGCCGATGGCACCACTCAATTGGCAACAACGCCCATCCACCATCAAACAATACACTCACTCGTTCTCTGGCATCCAGCCACCAACTCCTTTTGGAGATGAAGTATATCCTTATTCGGAATCATTTCTTCAGTATGAATGCCACCCACGGGAATCGAACCTCTGCCAGCCCCTTTTCACGTTTGCCAAACCATCGGTGTATGTCTGGTGATTACCCTGTCTCGAAATAGTTCAAACACTACAATAGTTCACTCTCACCAAGACATTCACCTCGAATTTGCGGCCCCACCGCTCCAAGTATATGTTGAGAGTGGATGGGCGAGTCTTGATCGCGGTTCAGACTTTCTGAACAAGAGGCTGCGGATGAATTGAGCACTATTACTTACAAAGTCATCGAATCTCTCGCTTTTTGTGGATCGACTGAAGGACAAAGCATTCCAGCTGCTTGGTATGTTCAGCCGTTTGGGTTGAGATGCCGGTCAAACTTGGAACCAGTCGTATTGGTCGTCATTTCTGCAGACAAATTGAGTCAAACAATCGATCGTAGGTATGTAAAGACGAGGAAAATTTAAACACACTTAGGGTGTTAGGGGAAAGGTCATGGAGGATACGCGACACTAAATAATCGTCCTCCTAATCAGCAAATGAAATCGATAATGGCGGGGAGTGCATGGCGATTTTGAGTCGTGAGACGTCTGCCCGATCCAATCAGGGTGCGAGTGCATTCTCCGAAGGGATTTCCAAGTTTGACCGAAGCCAAACAAAGCCCCCATCGATGCCTTGCACCGAAATCAGTGGCCAGGTACGGAAAAAGTCCTAAAAAACGATAATCCGGAAAAGTAACTCATCGCTAAGCGACGTGGGAAGACTCTTGCGAGTGAGAGGATGATTGACCTCGACGACGCCTATGACTAAGACTGGCCCCATTACCGCAAGATGAGTCTTTGTGAACGTGCTAGGTGAATTTTGAGCCGTCACCTCACTCCACAGAGGTCTCTAAGTCCGGAACCGAAACTTGGACAAAGCGATCAAAGGAAGATTGGCGAGCAGCTTGCACGCCTCGTTTTGTCATGCACTTCAAATCAAGAAGAAGCCGTCTACATCATTCAGTCGTGCGCGCTTGCGGTGACCGAGAGACGCTACCACAAATCCTGGCAGGCGATGGTTTGCCCACGGTGGTTCTCCCTATCGCAAAAACTAGACATGGCTGAACCATAAGCAGCGTCTCTCTGACCATTATCTCACCTTTTGTTTCTTCTTTTCCTCCCAGTCTCAACGTCGTCCTCCCACGAGCCCTCGTCGCTCAAACTCCCGATTTAACATGATGGAAGAAATATCGGTGGCGGACTGTTCACTCTTCCTTTCCGGATCGTTCCTAGAGAACGAAGACGTACAGGATCAGCCCATACTCGGCACCGGAGCGTACGACTTGCAACCGCCATTCCATAGTCAAGACATGGCTACAGAGTGAGTACGTCGGCAGAATACATAGACTCTTGAGGTCAAATAGCGAGAGTCGATGTCATGTCTGCTATAGAAAGGAGTCCGTGAACCTACAGAAGACGTCGTGAGTCGCGTGCCCTGTCTCCATCATTTGGATCGCCAATGCTGACTCAATCACGTAGAGCTTTGTGGCTTGACGGACTCAATGCACAGTTGGATGAAGCCGACCGTCAGTCGACGTTTATTATCGGTCTCTGGGACGAGAATCGAGGCCCGCTCGAGCCAATGGCAATGATACCGGTCACCTTCGATGATTCATCTCTTTCCGCATTTGTGGATGAACAGCTTCACGCCCTTGTCATCGACTCCAGGCCATTGTTGCCCAGCAGAAAACAGAGGGTTGATCGCTTGATTCGTCACCATTGGAACGAATGACGGTAAAGAAGAGCCCCTATTTGCTGCTGGTAAACCAGGTGATGTGGCCGTTCTCCCTTGTACTGTCTTGTATTTACGACAAGCAGCTACCACTTCGATCTCAGCAGGCAGGACCCACGGCAAACTAAGAAATCCTCCCGGGAAAGGTCCACGGCGGAGAGTTTCGTTGTCGGTCGTCTATCCGAACTCCGGGAATCGGGAGGCTCCAAGAGTCCCTACGTAAGTTCTATAAACATTCCTCGCACCAGGTCCACAATAGCAAACTCAAAGCTGAAGACAAAGGCGGGTGAGCTCTCCCATTCGAGTTGCACACTCAACTTCCGGCAATCAGCATGCAAGATCTCGATTGGCTGATTTACCCTCCAAAGGATGCATGTACCCGCGGAGGGAACATTATCACGTTTCGTCTCAATCGAGACATTTGTAAGGGTGAATGGGTCAGGAGAAAGAAGAAATGCTCAACGCACGTCGAGGGATTCAAATCTTAGCGACGGCATCTGATCCAGAAGCACCTGGATTGACCGTGATGCAAGGGAGTCTCCCAACCAATGCAGATTGGTAAGTATCACCGCCAGTGTTTAGAGTCTGAGGCTGGCTCCCCACATTCAGCGCAACGCATAAATGAATTGAGTGAGAAGGCGGCTGAAGCCGAAAGTGCTCCGATATGCTGGCCATCACCAACTATACATGACGCTCAAACGGGTCGCACGTAGAGAAAACATTGCAAGAGAGATACAGAGGAGAATGCAGAGGACGTGCAGATTGGCAAGAGACCACGAAGAAGTTGAAAGATTGTTTATTGGGATAGAGAGAGTTGAAATAGAATATAGCATTGTGGCTAGATGATCTTCTGCATCCAATGATCCTTGAGACCACGATACGCTCAGCATGAAAGATCCAAAGCCGAGAAGAAAGTAAAATGAGACCAGGATTTCGAGCTATAGAGTTGATTTCATACCTAGATATCGACCCCGAGTGGCTAGAGGCTGGAATAGGTCAATCCGGAAGGGTCCAAAGTCCGTGTGCAATTGTCCGCCAAATAAAATCGCCCCCAAGAATCGACGACAGCAAGGCATTTAACAACTATACGTATAGTGTCTAAAAAAGAGAAAGCTTGGCTGTAAAAGCGATTGTCGCAAACTTTTGTTGTCACCCTGGCTTAGCTGACTTCGACTGCTTTGAACTCCGACCATATCGTGTATTATGCTAGTCGACTCGCCTATGCCGATATTCGATCTTTTTTATCAATTATGGGGGGCTCAAATTTCGTGTTCGGACAAGCAGTAGCCCCTCTTTCGACCCTAATGAACGAAATAGTCGAGGATGGTGACATCGCTCTGTTAGGTAGCAGTATATTCGTCCACAAAGAGACGAAATCAAAGCAGGTTTACTTCATCCGAAATACTGGAGAGCTCGTGATGTAGGTCTTAGTAGCCCTCCGCCGCCTCGGGTGTAGGTATCTGCCTTAGTTGATTTGTGATCGGCGTCTCAGTCTGTTTTTCCAGTCTACCCAAGCAAACTGTATTCATTTCTGTGATCCAATTGATCGTCCAACGTATCGCAGGCAGGAAGAGCTCCGCCAAAGTGAATCCATAACGTCGACCGTATCTTCCAAACGTTGCTTTAAAATCATACTAGCACAATCACGGAGCCTATGTCAGCTGTAGAGCGTACTCCCACTAAAATATGGCAAGATATCTTCTCCTTTGTACTCTGGACATGGCTGCTGCCCAACGATGACAACACTGTCTTTGAAGACGCCGCTCTCCTCCAAGGTGGCTGTGAATCCACATTAGAATATAGACGAATAGAAGACATCAGGATACGCTTGCGCTCCGTATGTCGATCTTGGAGGGCAATTCTTGACGACCTCAGTGTCGATCGCGTGGTTAGCGAATTTTGTAGTACAGCCGATCAGTCAGAATACCACCTCAGTCGGGCTAAAGTAATCGAATTTCCACCGACCCGGCTGTGTCGCTGCAGGCGATGCCCTTATCGAATACCCGAACGGACTATGAAGTACTACTCGGAGAGGGTAGATATTTCTGATGGTATCATTCCCAAATTCGACTCGCCATTCAAACCGGGACGTGCCCGAGTCATATTGCTTGGCGACGCCGAGAGAGACATCATGGACTACCTCCAACATGCGCCGCTCTTGACCGCGTTCGCAGGAGGGTTTAGCCTACTAGACATAAGCAGTCGAACAGCAACCCATTCCTTTCTCGCGCGGCTCACCCACCTATCGCTCCACCATATGTCGGTCAAGCAGACGGTAATCGCGCTCCATCTGCCCCGCGTGCGCTTCTTGCGCATTGAGTTGACCTTACGTGAAGATGAGAAACCACCTGAAACGCTCATACCTTTCGATAGCTGGGTAGTGCCAAATCTCGCCTCGCTAATCATCCGTGGCAACACCGGCAAGGCTTACTATCAGGATTTCCTACGGTTTCTCTACAGGCACTCCTCCACTGTCGAACATCTTGTCATGCATCTCTATACGCTCTTTCATGGAGACCTCACGTTCTACCGTCTCGATATTCATTCCCTCCAGCGATTTCCTCACTTGAAAGGCCTGGGTCTGGGCGTCATCAAGGATACCAAAAACCTGGATACAGTGGATGAAGACATACCTATGCGGCTATCGCTGTTGATCATACTCCTCGAGGCCTCATTTTCGACAAGGTTTATTATCACACTCTTGGGATCAACTCATGAAGCACCGAGACCTCGAGGAACAGGCGATGGGTAACAGACCTGTCAAGCGGAGTGTTTTGTTTCCAATGTGGTCAATTTTGAAAGAATATGAGGTGAAAAGGAAAGTCCTGGACCGAGATGGCGTAGATCTACGACGAGGTAGTGGACTACGATTTATAGAGAGGTTAAAGCGGACCTTCGAATAGATATTTATTTTATCTACATCTATTAACAGCGAACTGTATACAGAGGTGAACTTGTCATGACAGTAACTTAGTGTCAACTACTCTCAATGGCATTCCCTTTCTCGATCAACTTGCCATTCGTCGCCTCAGACCTCACGTCTTTCAGCCTCGAAGTAAGGCATAACGATCCAGTGTTTGTTGACGAGGTATCCACCGATTCGCGCGTACAGGTGGAACTGTCTACATCGTGAGGTCGTCATGCCGTTCTGGAGGGGTGATCCTGATGAATACTGCAGCGAGAGAACGTCGATGCCAGAATATTCTTCGTACGTAATATCCATATCATTCATGCTCCTCGTAATGACCGCGTCCAAAGCCAAGAACAAGGATGGATACACCCACCCAGTCGCTCTCTACTCGCGCCTCACGAAACTGCCAAAGCTCGCGATGAAGACCCTTGATCGCCTCATCGACCCTCCATCGGATACATGTGCAGAACCTGGGAGTCACAGGCGATGCCACTTCAGTCGCGACTTGCGAGATGGAGAATGGATCGACAGGGAAGCACGATGCAACGCTCGCCTCGAGGGCTGGGAGTCATCGACAGCACCTAATCCAGATACATCTGGAATTACCACGATACGACGGAGTCTCCCAACCCGAACAGATTGCTACGCATTATAGCTACTGTGTATCACATAAGCTGATTTTTTCATCATTTCCAGCGCGGCGACTCCAAGAGCTCAGCAAAAAAGCGACTGCAGCCAACAAGACATCGTAGTCTCAGTCATCAACGGGCAAGGAAGTAACTAGGACGAGTAACTCTGGGGATAGACGTCGCAAGAGAGGCCCAGAGGAGCCGAGGAACTAGCGGACGATCGGGTCGGCAAGAGGCCGTGGAGAGGGTAAGACGTCAATCATCGGTATCAAAACAAATCAAAGAATCGATCGTTCCATTAGAACTCATGAAATGTCGCATCGAAACGATCCTCGAGACCGATATCTGATCAGCACGATGATGAAAAATTGAGATACAAAGCAGACAAAGAACAGAAATCCGACGACTAATTGCCCCTCTAACTTCTGGATCCTAATCTTGGTCTCGAGTTGTTGGCGAATGGGTCCGGTCAAGAAGGCGCGGGTTCAAGATGGGAGGCCAGCTGAGTGCCACTCATATCTTAGAGCGTAACCTCTCCATCGTTGCGGGCGCGTGTCTTTTCAACCTTATTTCAGCTAAATCTTTGCAGTGATTTCGGTGAACCAACTATTATGGGTTTCCTCATCGTCCGTGCGTTGTCCTCCAACTTAACCTCCCCTATACTGGCCTTACTTTACGACCACGTATTTTGCTGCCTCTGAAATCTCATGAGATATCAACCAATCATAAAGCGTACAATGAACCAGTCTAGATTCAAATCTGCTTGCAAAAATGTTGCGCAGC
>WSTO01000504.1:0-12276 GCA_019627685.1 Serendipita sp. 399 | reverse complement strand
CTTCATCTCAAAGGAGCTAAAGACGGAGCTGGCGACGTTCTAGTTTTCCTAACCGGTCGCGAAGAGATTGAGCGAGCGCTCTACGAAATTTCCGAGCTCCTACCAACGTGAGTGCCATATTAGTTTCTCTAAGTGATGCACTAAAGAGGGCCTCACAGGCTACCCGCACACCTACCCCGTATGAAGGTGCTGCCTCTGCATGCTGGTCTCTCCACTGCAGATCAATTAGAAGTTTTCCAAGCCTCTGAACGTGGCTCAAGAAAAGTAGTCATTTCCACAAACATTGCTGAAGCCAGCGTGACGATTGATGGCATTCGGTTCGTAGTGGACTGTGGCTTTGTGAAGGTGGGTCATTTCGAATCGATATCAAGTATAGATTTGACATCTGACTAGATTCGAACGTTCAATCCAACGACATCCCTTTCCTCCTTGACCACCCAACCGATTTCGTATTCATCGGCAATCCAACGGGCGGGTCGAGCAGGGAGGACGGCACCAGGAGTCTGTTATCGGCTCTATACATCCTCCGTATTTGAACAACTGCCAAAGTCGACATCTCCAGAAGTGACTCGAGTGGATTTGACGACGCCCATCTTACAACTGAAAGCATTGGGAATTGACAACTTGATGAAGTTCGAATGGGTCACCCCACCCCCTTCGGAAAGTGTACTGCGAGCGATGGAATCCTTGGTCAATGCTGGGATGTTGGGCAAGGAAGACGCGCGATTGACGGAAGTTGGGGCTAAAGTGGCCGAGGTTCCTGTCGATATCAGCGTTGCGAGAATGGTTCGTCCGTTGCCCCTTTGTTCTCGTGTGATCTTCTGCTGATCCCAGATGTCAGCTTTGGGCGAGCAAGGAGTTTAAATGTGGAGAAGAAATTTTGACAATTGCTGCTATGGTGGCTGTTCAAGTGGGTACTCATTTTTGGATTTTGCGTATTGCTGATTGCTGAGAAATAGGATGTTTTCATTATTCCTGAGGGAGCAGCAGGCGCCATGGCGGAGCTCGAGAGACGAAAATTCACTGCAGAAGAAGGAGTAAGCTGATCTTGCTTGCCAACGATGAGCTGCAATCCTGACCTTATCCGAAGGATCACCTAACACTCCTTAACGGTGGGACGCATTCCCATTCGCGTATATCGAGTGAGATATTAACGCTCATTCAGCTTATAATGCATTTATTAGATACGGAAAATCGTCAAAATGGTGCCAATCCCACGCCCTGTCCTTCAGAGGCATGTCACGGGCTGTCTCAATTCGGGCTCAATTGAAGAAATATATGACACGATTTGGGCTGCCGACGGAAAGTTGTGAAGGCGACGCGAAAATACTTCGTCGCTGTCTTGTGAGTGGCCTTTGGAGAAATGGAGCAAAGTGGTTGGCAGATGGAACCTACCGGAGTATACGAGGCAACGTGGTAAGCCATAAAGGCGATTTGCAATGTCCGTATTTGTGCTCATCTAACCCTCCAGACACTAAACGTGCACCCCACATCGGTGCTCTTTACTCGGAAACCGCGGAGTGGCTGGGTTGTGTTTCATGAGATGGAAGAGACGAAGAAAACCCAGTAAGTGGGTTCGAAATGTCACAATGCATCACTGATCGGGCACGCAGAATCCGTGTCTTGACGGAAATTGAACCTGATTGGTGAGATTCCCTCCACTCCTCCACGAAACCCGAGATTCTGAACGCCTGAGCAGGTTACTGGAATATGGGCACAAATATCTAGACAAATATACCGGAGAAGAGCGATCATGATTATTAACTGATTTAGATGCAATCGTAACCTCTTTTCCACGCACGTTCCGCGTGTCCTAGACACCGGAGTGAAACTCGATACTGGAGCATTGATCGCACTTACCTCAACATCATCACTATATTTTAGTCGATTATGGCCTGCCGGTATCGCTGACAAAGCCCAAACATCGAGGCCGAATGGCCCTGCTGCGTGCGCAAGCCTGCGGCGATTGACCACCGAGACTCTTGCGCACAGTTCAAACGCAGTCGTAGTTACTGACATTTGTCATGTTCGTTCTTATGAGCAGCATATAAGGCCAGGAAGGTTCTCCCTCGCAGCAGTGGACTGTCGTCAACATCGCCTCCCCCCCAATGACCACCTCAAGCAATACACCGCTCAACACCGCTGTCTCTGACCCTAACTATCAAACATTCTCGCACGATGGTGCAGAGTCGAACCGTCGGCAGCAGTTCTGGACCAACATTCGTACCCGGCTTGGCTTCCAGAAACGCTACAACTTCACGTTCTGTGAGCCGGCTCCTCTGAAATGTTGAACCGTGTCGCTGCTTTCTAACCTGTTTCTATGTCAGTCGTTATCCTAGGTGGCAGTTTGGCTAGCTTCTCCTTGGCTAACCTGGGGTTGTTGAATCCGCAGCAATATTCCGATGGACTCCCCCCTGGTAGGTCCCCGGTTCATTTCGTCATAACTCGGCGATGACTTACGTGTCTCAGGTGAGACGTATTGGGTGAGAAGCGGGATACGGAAAGGTTAAACAAGCGTCATCTCCGAGGGATCCCCGAGGCTGACCTGTTCATAGCGGGCATGATCATTCATCTTTCGGCCATACTACGTACATCTCTTTCATCTCTCCGATACTTCCTCTGCTGATACCTTTCATCATAGCATGCGGTATTCTCACGGTGCTTCAATTCATCCCCAAGATCAGAAAGGTACAAAAAGTTCTAGAATTGGCCGACCAATGCTCATTATAATTCGTAGAACTACATGCTCTTTCACAGGATCAATGGCTATGTCGTCCTCGCGTTGCTTATCATTGGGCTTGCAGGGGCCATGATCATCTCTGGACACGCTTTCGGTGGGGACATCGCTTCTGCCGGGGGATTATACACGCTTGCACTTCTCGTTATCGGCTGCGCGTACATGGGCTACTATAACATAAAGCGCCTTCAAATCGAGGAACACCGTAAATGGATGTTACGTGAGTACACAACCGTCTCTGTGTACCATACTAGGGCTGATCCTTTACACTCGACAGGAGCCATGGTCTACCTGTCCAGCGTTATTACACAACGTATCATAATGGTCATCACTGCGATCGTCATCACTCAGATCGGCGGCTTTTCCACGGTGCGCGCATTTTCGGCTTTTGGTCTCACTAGACGCTTGGAATTGTTCATCATTGCTCATCGACATTTACAGCCCTGGTATTGCGACGAAATTGCCTATGCGCTCAATTATAACGACACGAGGATGGCGCTTCAAGGCTCTCCAGAGTGCGTGGGGGGTGCCACGCCTTTCCGCAAGGTGTTGATCCCTGCACGCCTGGAATTCAATCAACCGATCCAGATGGGGTCTGCGCTTCGGATCGCATTTGGCAACTCGATCTGGCTCGGGCTGTTGATTCATGTCTTCTTGCTGGAAGTCTATGTAGGTGTTATTGTTACGATTCGTCCTTCTTCGTCTCATCTCGTACTCGTGTGACGCTTTTATGCGCTACCTGCAAGGTGCTGACTCCCTTAATAGTTACATCTCACTCCTTCGGAAACGGCACGCCTCCGTTCGATCTCTTACCAGAAGCAATTAGAAGCAGGCTTCACACCCCCAGGCAGTGCTGGTATAACCAGCGATCGATGGGGAGACGCGGAGCCCTATCGGCCAAAGTAGTTCTCTCGAAATTCAACACCATCTCGGATCAAGTACGAAACCAACGATTTCTCAAATAGGGTCGATTCAAGGTGTCTGGATCGTCTAATTGCGGTGTTCTTATGAACCGGCCTATATATTTATGGTCTATGAGATATCCTCCATATTTAATTTTGTATATCGTTTGCAAATGTCGATGCGGGGTATGGAGTTGCTTTCACCCAAACAGTCTGAACCTGTGGATGACGCCGTATGAACGATGGGAGGTCCTCCGTTACCTTCCCA
Source organism: Serendipita sp. 399 (assembly GCA_019627685.1). Classification (NCBI taxonomy): domain Eukaryota; kingdom Fungi; phylum Basidiomycota; class Agaricomycetes; order Sebacinales; family Serendipitaceae; genus Serendipita; species Serendipita sp. 399. The sequence continues at coordinate 8,369 of WSTO01000504.1, read as the reverse complement.
AGCCGAAGCTCTACTAAAGAAGGAAACGGTACTTCGTCTGAGTGATAAACGGGACCGTTGATGGCCCACCCCGTGTGTTCGATGGCATACACGATGACAGATTCCAATTGACGATGAGAGATGGGGGGATCCATAGTCTCGTCCACCCCGTGAAGTATATAGGTGAGTTGGCGTAAATTGAGACACGCAGAGACGATCTCGGAAAGAGTTGTGGTTTCGAAGTAGACCTCGTAAAATTCAATCTTGGTGATTGAGGTATATACTTGATCATTGATGGACCACCTCAGGTCCGTCCAGTGGATACTAATGCACGAAAGGTCGGGGAATTGTTGGAGAATATCGTTTGCGTCAAACTGCATTTCCACACCACGCTTGTACATGGACGTACCCCAGTCGAAACCGAGGGTAGAAAGAGGGGTAGATAAGGACCGAAGAGGCTCCAATAGGCGATGCTCGACGACATCGCCCTCGTTCTGGAACTGCAAATGGAGATATCCTAATTTGGGAATGGCGTGGAAGGGGACCGGATTCAAGGTTCCATCCTCGCATCTGATCCCATTCCGATACACCTCCATTGTTATGTTGAAGATTTGAAGGTTTGTCGGTCGAGTACCGAGCCGTGGAAGTATGTTCTCCCAATAGTTGGCGATGGCGTTGCGCTCGATCACGGTGAGGTTGAGGTAGATGAACGTCCAGAGAGAAGGTGAGCCCAACGCAAGCCTTCTCCAGGCTTGAGAGACGTGCGAGAGTGTGACAGCATTGCCGAAGCGATGTCTCCACTCCTTCTCAAACGGATTACGGTCATCGCAGAGGATTTCCAGCGTCGTATCACCGATTGTGAGTTCGAATATGTTGGCGACAAGTTCTACGGGAAGTTTCTCGAAGGTGTACGTGACTGGTTGCCCGACTTTTGGTCTTTCCCGAAACGTCGTCACGGTGCCTGATGGGTCCAACAGATCAGTGTTCGTTCGTGCTTCGGCGTCTAAAAAGTGCTAACCTTGCTCCATTTTCGACCCAACAACGGTCTACCTCCAAGGTCGGAGAGGCCTCGTCGCATTGGTCGATTCCAAGGAATACAGACCACAATTACGGTGACGGTTACTCTATTACTCTTCGACTCCGTCGCAAAAAAGCCTGAACCTCAGGCGACGTATCAATGCACTATTATTAGTTTTCTGAGGGGGGCTTGTCTACGATGACTTCTGAATGATATAACGCCGGTGAAGCCTCCCCACAAGCTAGGAACAGTCACGAAACAAGCATCCTAGGCGATAAACAATGCGGAATCCAATTAGAGGCCTGGTAGGCACACCAAAGACCTACTTGTTTCACACCATACTCAGTGAAGATATTGGTGATACCAGCTCACCGGGACGAGTCTGATTGCAACCATTTTGCCAGTCTTTCGTACATCCATATAATAATGAAATACAGATTCACGTCGGAATGTTACCGCTATCCACATTGTCATGAACAAGACAACCCTTAATTATACACCGTTCAGTTTTGCTAGAGCCTGTGTCATGAAAAATGAGACTCCGCTCATTACCTTCAGTCCGACTCTGGGATCATAACAGCGAGATTTTGTTTTGCCCGGATAGTATCTGGATGATTCTCTCCCAAGATCTCCAGTCGTAATGCCAGGACCTCTCGTTCCATCTTCTCGGCCTCTTCGAGCTGGCCACGATTCCGGAGAGTATCCGCAAGATTGGCCATTGCCCAGACTGTAGCTGGATGCTTCTCTCCCAAGATCTCCAGTCGTAACGCCAGGACCTCTCGTTCCATCTTCTCAGCCTCTTCAAGTCGGCGGTGACTCCAGAGAGTTATAGCGAGATTGGCCATTGCGGTGACTGTATCAGGATGCTTCTCTCCCAAGATCTCCAGTCGTAATGCCAGAACTTCTCGTTGCATCTTCTCGGCCTCTTCAAGTTGGCCACAATTCCGGAGAGTCGCAGCAAGATTGGCCATTGCCCGGACTGTATGAGGATGCTTCTCTCCCAAAATCTCCAGTCGTAATGCCAGAACCTCTCGTTCCATCTTCTCGGCCTCTTCGAGTCGGCCACGATTCCAGAGAGTTGTAGCGAGATTAGCCATTGCCTGGACTGTATAAGGATGCTTCTCTCCCAAGATCTCCAGTCGTAATGCCAGGACCTCTCTTTCCATCTTCTCGGCCTCTTCAAGTTGGCCACGATTCCGGAGAGTCGCCGAAAGATTGCCCATGGCGGTGACTGTATCAGGATGTGTCTCTCCCAAGATCTCCAGTCGTAATTCCAGGACCTCTCGTTCCATCTTCTCAGCCTCTTCGAGTCGGCCGTGACTCCAGAGAGTTGTAGCGAAATTGGCCATTGCCTGGACTGTATCAGGATGCTTCTCTCCCAAGATCTCCAGTCGTAATGCCAGGACCTCTCGTCCCATCTTCTCAGCCTCTTCGAGCTGGCCACGATTCCGGAGAGTATCCGCAAGGTTGGCCATTGCCCAGACTGTAGCTGGATGCTTCTCTCCCAAGATCTCCAGTCGTAATGCCAGGACCTTTCGTTCCATCTTCTCAGCCTCTTCGAGTTGGCCACGATTCCAGAGAGTTGCAGCAAGATTGGCCATTGCCATGGCTGTGAGATGGTGCTTTGGTCCCAAAATTTGAAGAGATTGAGAATAACAATAATCGTCCAGCCCCTGGATTGAATTCCAATTCCCTACAGACTCTAATACCATTCGAAATGCCAGTACATGCGATGGGTGTGCCAGTTTGATTTTGGTTGGTAAACCATCGATGTGGAACGACAATTGGCGGTACCAAACGTTTGACTTTCCATCAGTTAAAGGCCGTATCCCACCAAGCAGCAACTGGCTGGCTGAACGAGCATAGCGATCTTGGTCGTCCGGCGCAAGAAGGTCCTGGATGTATGTCTGAACGAGGGGGTGAAGACTGTAGAACAGGTGGCCATTGCTATCGATAGAAATATTGACCAAAGAGTGCTGTGAAACTGAATCGATCAACTCTTGGAATAAATGCTCGTCCCACCCTGATCCAAGGACGTCTTTGAGCTGTGTAATGATAGTTTCATCGCTTCCTGGAGGTGGACACTCTTCCTCAACGACGTGAGTGCGGAAGCTAGACATAGTCGATCGCTCAAAGAGTAATAGAGGGATCGAGGAATGGTGAAGGAAAGCGCAGATCTTCATCAGCTCCTGCGCTTTTATCGACAACTGGCCGAATGATAGATCTAATGCAGTATACATCGAGGCTTTGTAATTCCTTCCCTTTAGAGATGCCTCCCGCAGTAGTTTCTCTCGGTGTTTCCGGAACGTAGAGAGATACGTGTAGAGTCGGCGCGTCTTGAAAATGTAGGCCCCTGCTTGAGTGATCGCAAGCGCCCACATTCCCAGCTCGTTCACGATAGCGAGTGATGTCTCGTTCGACGACGGGGTGACATCGGCCACTTTGTGAAGCAGCTCTACCGCCTCATTCTCTGTCAGCCTTCCGACTTCAATGTGGCTGTCGGGCGCATAGCTGATATAGCCACGGTTTCTTGTTGTCACAAGGATTGCTCCATAGATCGAGTTGGGGAAGTAGTCGTCAAGGGGAAGATCTGGGGAGTCGGCGTTGTCGAAGTAAACCAACCAGTCCCGTTGACTGGATAGCCATGCCACAGTATCTTTCCATGACAATCCACTATACTCCGGGCCGATGGATCGGATCGCGGTCTGTAGGTCGGCCTCGATTTGTCGTCGGCTGCTTGCATCGACAAAAAAAATCCTATTGAATCTAAAGCAATCATTATTCGGATCCCCTGAAGAATTTATTAAGAGGTTTACCTATGCTTATGTGCCTCAATCCACGACGACGCGAGCTGCGTTTTTCCACCTCCACCAAGGCCGTGGAGGATACAGCGCGGCTGGCGCTCCACGGGAGAATTTGGGAGGAGGTATTGGGTTAGGAAGGCATCGATTTCTGGGCGCCGGACGTAGTTCCTAGAAACCGACAACAGCGGTTTGGGTGCCACTGTCTTTTGGGTGGCCGGCAGTTCACCCTTTGGATCGGCTATCAACGAGTCAGAACCCGAATGATTGTATATGAGTAGAGTAATACCGACCTCTGTGACCATTCTCGTGGATCCACTTCTCTCTGATCCTAGCGGGTCCTTGCTCCATGAATTCCATAATATAGTGTGTAACCGTGTGGTAATTCTCGGTGTCCTGCTTGCCGAATTTCACAATTTCACAGTGGTCGGTGCTCAATGGAACCACTGTCGCTTCTCTGTCTCCATCAACAATGGCTGAATGACGGGGTACAATCTGTCCATTGGTCACGAAGAGGTCAATTATTCGGAAATTTCAAATTTACTCACCATCTTTTTCATCCCTCCGACAATCCGAGTCTCATATTCCTCATAGAAGAAGACGGTATCGACTCCCTCGCTCACTGGAAGATAATCCTTTCGGAGTTCTTCAAGCGCATCTGAATTGCTTCTGAGATTTTTGAGGACTTTGTTGGTAGTCGGCTTGTAAATAGAAAGCAATCGAGACATCCATTCGACAAGTTGGACACCCTCTGCACCAGAGTGAGGTGTCCCGAAAAATAGTACGGCGACGGTAGAGGTTATGATGCTTCCAAGCTTATGACCTGTTTGGCGGCTGCGGAGATGGCACTGCACCAATGCCTTCCTGCAATCAGCTGTATCTCCAAGCATTGTCGCCGACCGACGAACCTTTTTCAGAATGATTCCACCCAGACTGTGTGCTAAGAAGATGATCGGTCTCTACAGTTCGGGAGTATGAGTAAGGGCAGATCACAAAATAGGGCTATTACTGACTTCTGGATCGGCTGTCCGTTGACGCGATAGGCTCTCGGCGAAGGCTTCAGCATGGCGAAAGATGGTCTGCGTTGAGGTTTGTGTGGGGCTACGTGTATCTGCGTCGTATCCATAACTCAGGATACGAGCATTAGGGAAGTCTCCAGGCAAGAGGTCCTTCAGCCACATCGTCCCGTCTTTGGCGGTCCATGACTGCTCTCTGTGACCGTCGAGACCATGAATCGCTACTATGCTGATACCAACGAAGGGGAAATTGTAAGTGTTAGCGAAGAGGATTTGGCATGCACCCACTCAACGACGGGATCCTGGCCCGCAGATAGTTCTACGAAGCCCAGCGCTTTCTGCTTCGAGCTCGGTTTGGGTGTCTGGTGGCCGTCATTTGGTGAGGTTCTCTGAAATATTCGGCGAACGAAGGAGTACTGAGGCATTCGTGTTGTGCAGGTGAAGTGGTCTGGAGGAAAGCTCTGCGCAACAGACATCCAGCTATATTCCAGCCTCTAGAAGAGAAAGGCGCCACCGGGAAAGGGGTGGGATCCGCAAGGCCAGCGCGTTTCGGATTGAATACACTTGAACGGATTGTTCGTATAGTCCTCAACTCATGAAGAATCGAGGGTTAGATCAAGATGGCAGCGACCGAGTTGCGACGAATCACCAATTTCGCCGGATACGTCTGGTTGCTCAGGAGCACATAACTGAAATCTCGACAATTCGAGGGTCATTCTCACCATATTCAGTAATTTGCAAGCGAATCCATAGTTACATCCCGGTATACCTACGCCTGGAAGGACGTATCGCCTCGTCGGTTTGAATGGATAGCCATGGTTCATTTGAGCCGTCAGCATATGGGTGTTCGTGCCATCATCGAATAGGCTGTGGGTGCATCAGTCAGATGAGAGTCAACATATAATGTCGCTCTCCGCAAATCTACTCCCAGCACGCAGATAATCCGCGACAGATATTGGGCCTTCGAGGTGTCGTTCCCCTCGTTTGCTGAAGACAATCCACAACAAACCAAAGGAAGGTCAGCGATTTCAGAATGCACTCGCGCTGTTACACAAGTCATACTACTCATCCGGTGACTATGTTCACGTATTCCTGAGAGTGCTTAGGCTTAGAAAAACCTCCGCCGCGCAATCAGAAGGTGGTCAAGAGAAATGATTTCATCCACTCCGAACAAATACCATGGATACAGGACGATTCGAATCGATTGTTATTCATTGCCACACGTTGGGTGATGGTGGAGTCCAAGTTCGAAGGTTGTAACCCACCACATTCGACATGGCAAAATCTCTTCGGAATCGCCGCCGTGTTTTCCAAGACTTTCGTGGATTCGTGAACCAACCAATAACTACAGGCGCTATATGCAATTGCCTTGCTCAACTTTCGGCTCGGGTCGCCTGAAAGTCTAAAAACATCAGTCGCTGCTCGGACTACAGCACTCACACATGCCCAATGCGATCCATTTACATCTCAACCGTATCCATCAACTTGATTTGTGTCTTGTGGAACCGGTCGGAGGTGCAGCCAGATCCAAGCCTCGCTCGCCTGGAGCTGTGTAGCGAGAAGCACTTCGACTCCGCCATAATAAGTGCAATCGCGTCTCAGGCAAGCCTCACACATGGACAAAATATCCACGGAACAGAGTCCTACCATCGAGGCTTTTGGACGTACGTAGGCATCTTTCTTGAGTGCGTCAGTGCTCTGACCATTTGACTCCTGCGTATAGATGGCGATTTTCGCTTCGACATCGTGTCGAGACTTCCATTTGAAGTCAGTGCAGCGATTCTGGAGGAAGTTGCCCGAACTAGCGATGGGGATTGGACGCTAATAAGCGGAAGCACCTCTAATGAGGTGAAAACGGCAGCTCGTTCACGGCTGGGGATTTCATGCATGATCTCTCGAGTTTGCCAAAAATGGCGCAACTTAGCCTTGAACATCCCTTTCCTATGGTCCAAGATCAAGATTTCGGTCCTTCAGCGCAAGGTTAATCGAGCCAACGAGCTACTAACAGCTACCTCACATCGCATAGGAGCATATCCGGCAGAAATTGTCGTGGACGATTTCCGCGCATACGATCCGAATGGAGAGAAGATCGAGGTAGCCGTGGACCAATGCCACCTTGAACGAATCGAAAATATCAAACACCTTCACATTCGATTCTTAGCAGACTACGAACTCAATTCAGACGTGTTCTTGAAGCTGCTCGGTCAGGTGATGCGTCCACCGGAGATGTTGACATTGGACTGTGGGCGGGCTGTACCTGGCGCTTCTGGCGCATTCAGTGCTCCCTGGTGCTTAAACAAGATCATGAAACTCAGTCCGACTACAAGCCATCTTTACCTTCGTTTCGTGGGGGCTCGTTTAGAACTCAGAGACGAGGATAGCTGGTCCTCCATCACCACTCTCGAGATCGAGAAACCAGATCACCCTTTCCCACTTCCCAAACTCGTCAATGCTATTCCCAATCTACAACGTCTGATCATACGACGAAACTCCCGCGAACCTCATCCGCATGCCTATGAGTGGTCCAGCTTCCCACCTCATAACCGGATCACATACTTACAAGTCCCTGACCTCTCATTTGTGGGCTGGCATCTGACCCCCTATCGTGGGATGTTCCCGGCACTAACGGAGCTCGACACTTCCAGCGATGAACTACTACGAATTTTCCTGGAGAAGCACCCTCAGGTCCCATACGTCCGGGTGAAAGGTATAGGCTACTCCACTAGTGATTTGAACTGGCGAGACGGCGACCGTCTGGACGACGAAACCTCGTTTGGGCGGGAACAGTAGTACGCTATATGACTCATGTTTATAAACAGAATGACGTGATAAAAGTCTCATCTATGCTACGTCCATTTCTTTCTACTCCCTAAGTTCCTAACGCCTTCAGAGCCCATTTACCAACTTATGCCACTCGTAGTATGGTACATTATGAGTCTCAGGAACAAGTATGAATATCGTGGTGCGTTTTTGAGCGACGTTCGGGCAATTTATTCCCTCTAACGTTCCGACTCCAGCGAAAAGTTTGGGGATTCCCAGAGTTGTAACACCAGTGCAATGTGAGTTTAATCATTCTGCTGAGACCTTCGACAGGGAGCTTAGTAAGGAGAGCCGCTTGCCTAATTCATACGTCGCAACAACTCGACTGAAGGGGCGTTTGAATCAGTTGTACTGGCATTATATTACCTGGACACTGTTCATTAGCTCTCCATTTACATCTTGAGTACAATCCTTCATCTCTTCTGTGCTATCGATCCAATGTTGGAAACGAGGTCAGATCCAAAGTGCAAGCTCAGCGCCAATGCAACAATGCTTCGACTCTGCCATTAGAACGCGAGGATCCAAGGCAATCAAAGTCTAAAGATGGATGAAAGTTCTTTTGAAACGGATTCCACTACCAATGTCCCTGAGGGTATTTGAGCTACTCCTGGCTCTTTTGAAATCCGTGTATGCGCCGACTGACCGCAATCTCTCCTATAAACACAGATGGTCAATATGGTTTTGATATCGTCTCAAGGTTACCATTTGAAGTCAGTGCAGTCATCCTGAGGGACG
>WSTO01000503.1:0-12283 GCA_019627685.1 Serendipita sp. 399 | reverse complement strand
GGAACTCACTTTGGTTTCTTGTCAAACGCCTCGACGACGACGACGCCGGATGCTCGACCAACTGGTTCCTATTACTGTCCTCCTCATCCACCACCACCACCAACGGCTCGTCTATTCTATGCCCATCATCATGTCTTCCTACTGATGGGACGACGAGATCCATCGTAACAGAAACAGGAGGAGGAAGCAGACGAGCCACCGCCGCCGTGGTCGTCGCCGCTGCTGCCTCCACCACCTTCCAAAACACAATCCCCCGAAACTGCACATCCGATCTCAACGTATCCCACAAACTCTCCGTCATCGTCACCTCGGACAGCTGGTTCTGCCCGGGGCCATGGAGGATATACAGCCGGATAGGGATCATCATCGGACGACAACCGACGACGAGCGGGAGCCTCCAAAAGGCGCAGACGTCGTGCACACATTCCTTTTTTTCCAAACCAAACCAAACCAAACAAGCAGTCAGTCAGTCAAGTTACGGGGGTCGGTTGAGTCAGTCGGTCGGTCAGTCAATGGCTACGACTACGACAAATTAAAGGCGGCCTACCTCCAGACTCTGGCTTCTTGCAAGGAGCAACGGGTGCCCTCCTATCATGCCTTCCATCCATCGGCACTCGATGAATGCCTCGTCTAGAGACATCTCGACACGTTGCAGCCTGCTTATCGATCGGCAGGGTCAAAGAGTTAGCTACACACATGCCCCCGTGCGCCACATAAATACCGGAGGGCACAGCCACGCGTGGCACGACTATCGTGCACAAAGTCAAACGGCCTGTATCAGAAACCCGCGAACTCTGGCTTAACTGACTGAAGATAGAAACACTATTCGAGTTTTGTATTTTGGATCACTAGGCTGTACAAAGAGTTTAAGCAAAAGATCTGTCGTAGAAAAGGGGTTAAACAAAACAAAAACAGAATCCACAACAACTACATTGATTTTCTTCCTCTGTATGTGCCGCGATGGAAGCGAGAGTGGAGTTGATCCAATGGGAATAGAGCCGAAAGGGGTTGGGGAAAGGTGCCGGGAGTAGTCGTCGTCGAAAAAGACACATGTACAGTATTGAGCAGGGGGGAAAGCTCCAGGAAATTCCAAAGGATGTATACTCCATCAACCCACGTGGGAAGAGAAATCAAAAGAGAGAGGGGCGCGCGTCCGCGTTTAAACCTTTTCCTCGTTCTGCACCTCTCCCTTCTCTCCCTTTTCGGACATGCGCACCTCCGTCGTCACACGGGCAATCGCATCCTCGTCCGCAGCATGGACATTGTGCGCAATCAGCTGGTTGCGATAGGCCACCGAGCGGACAGGGGTCGTGTTCTGATAGAGGATGTCAATCTGCTCGAGCGACAGACCCTTCGTCTCGGGAATGCAGAAGTAGGTGAACACGAGACATCCGACGCATGTCGAGCCCCAGACGAAGAACACCTTTGGTCCCAGATTGCCATACTCGGGGTTGACAATGTAGGGCGTCGCGTACCCAATCCCAAAGTTCCAGAGCCAGTTGGACGCCGTCGACATCGACATCGCCTTTGCACGAATGGCGAGCGGGTAAATCTCCGAGGTGACCACCCACGCAATCGGACCCCATGTCGAGGCGAAGAAGGCAATGTAGATGCACACAAACGCCACCAGCACCTTTTGTCCAGCCTGATTCGAGACCGAGATCGTGACACCGATAATGGCGACCAGATACTCGCACACGAGCATACCAGCGGCACCGATGAGCAACAGTCGACGACGGCCGACATGATCGACGGCCCAAAAGGCGGGGATGGTCATCACCACGTTGACAACGTTGGTAACAATCGTGATCGTGAAGGGGTTGGAGATGCCAGAGTTTTTGAAGAAGGTCGTGCCGTAGTAGAAGATAAAGTTGATACTAAAAATTTGTAGATATGAGTAAGAATAACAAAATTAGGGGGAAATAAAGCTGTTGAAGGTGGAAAACGCACCCAGTGAGCTGTTGCCAGGCCTGGAGGAAGATACCGGTGAGGGTACGGAAGAGAATCTTGTTGGGACCCATCTTGAAGCAGTCGATATACGAGCTCTGACCGACCTCCTCTTCCATGCGCAAGTTGGCCTTGATATCTTCGAGTTCGACCTGGACATCTTGATGATCCGGTGGGACACCCATGAGACGACCGAGGGAACGCGAAGCAGCCTCATCACGATGGCGTTTGACGAGATAACGGGGGGACTCGGGCAAAACAAGCATACCGCCGACGAGGATGATGGCCCACGCAAATTGAATGGCAATAGGGATTCGATACGAGCCCGAATCGGTACGATCCTTGGTCCCCTGGTTGACGCAAGCGGCGAGTAAAAGACCAATGGTGATCGCCCATTGGTAGCACGAGACGACCGCCCCGCGAATCCATTTTGGCGAAGCCTCTGCTTGGTACATCGGGACTAAGCAAGAGACCATACCCACACCGAGACCTGCAAATACACGGCCGGCGACGAAGAGTGGGACGGCGGTGGCAGCAGTCTGCATCGCTACACCGGCACAAAAGACAAAGTTTGCGGCGACGATGCCCATGCGACGACCGAGCAGATCTGCCATGGGAGCAGCAAAGAGAGCACCGAAGAAGGTACCGAGGGAGAGGATGGAGACGATGAGGGATTCGTTGGAGGTGGAGATGACATAGGTACCGCTTCCTGCAGGGCTCTCATACCCAAAGGTCTGGAGCCAGTACTAACCAAGGGGAAAATACGACGAGTGAGAATGAGAATGAGAAAAATGGAATAGAGAGAGCACATACGTTCATTTCCTTGATGCCAGAGATGACTCCAGTATCGTACCCAAAGAGGATGCCACCTGAAAAGAGGGTACGTCATGAGGGGGGTGGAGTGGCGAAGAAGACGAGAAAAAACTAACCAAAGGCAGCAAAGGAGGCCATGAGGATGCCGACGATGGAGGACTTTTTACCGCCCTCCATCCCGGACGCAACCACAGCAGTACCACCACCGGGCATGATGATTTGATAGAAGGGTTACTCGAGAAGAACTGTTGTGATAGATGTTGTCTCTGTGAAACACAGAACGAGTAGGAGTAGGAGAGCGACAAGGCGGGGGAAGAGGAGAAGGCGGAGTGAGGAGTCGTTGGAGTGGAGATCCACACGGGCTTTTATAGAAGAACAGCGACATAGGGCGAGCGACAGTAAAATCTGAAAAATAATAAAATAAATAAATGATAATGGAATTGGGATATTATAATGCGGAATTGAATGAGACATCAGGTGGAAGATTACCAGTTGCCGGCGGGCAATTCACCCCGCGTGATAGGTTCAGACGGGGGCGAAGAGGGGGTCGACAGAAGCCTCGTCGAGGGAATCCATGCCCATTCCATTCCATCTGTGGAGGTGGCACAAACATCGCGAAGAACGGAGCGGGATACAAAGGACGTTAGAAGGACTTTGGGCACATTTTCTACATTCTAGCATCGTCTTTACGCTGCACCTGTTGTTGGTCCATCTACAAGGAGCGCCATGGGTCATTGGATACCCGGGGGTTACCGACTGAGTGAGATGGTGGGTAACTGGTGGTGCCGGCGGGGCCAAATAGGTTATCTTCGATCGTTTGTACGTCACTTCTCAGGTCATCTCCAACCTAATTATTCCTTGGGGTTAATCAATCAGATTTCCAGAGTCTGCAAATAAACTATTCCAGGAAATCGCTCTCGATTTTCCATCCATCTATCCACCAACTCATTCCTTTGTTGGAATGAATCTGCCGCACACTGCCGCTGTCCCCAAGAATAATAAACATGCTCCCCTGAACATACAGAGTTGATACATTTCAAACAATCAGATAGATTACTGTTCCCTCCGGCTGGACCGGTCAGGCGCTCAATCGTGTGCTCAGAAGTACAGAATCTCGGGAGTCGGACGACTACTCGCCGACGCACACACTCTACGATAGATAGAAAAAAAGTTGCACTCTAAAAGTACACTAGAAGTCGTTAATCTCACAGCGAGAAATCAATCGACCACCCATAGCGTATTATCGACGAGAAACATCGCAGACTACCAGCTGCAAACAGCTCCTTATCTGCAGTGATTCTCCGCCTCGAAGCGACAACAATCAGCTGTCCTCCACCCCCAAACTTTCTTCCACCCTCTCCTCTCGTAAATTGATTCTCCAATTGACTGAAATTCCGTATCAGTTCCCAAAAAGGCAATCGAATTTGATTTTACCCCAGAGTCCACCCCATTCAATCCCGTGTTCATTTATCCGGTTTCGCCCGGCGCTCATTAATCTTGATACAACTCTTGCGACCTCTACAACATAAATTAGGATAAATGAACAGCCCTCGCAACGAAACCCTCGAGTCCCGACCTTCCGACATCATCCGCCGACGCTTCAAGATCCGGAAGAGGTCGGGAACAACACACACGCCGCGGGAGAAACACCTCGGACACCTCGACCTCGACCAACCGGCAACACATCCGATCTCAATACACAAACATATACGAGCGATACGAATCGAGAGCACTCGTGTTCCAAGAAACAAAAAATAATAACAAGCATTCGAGCGCTGTATCGCAATCGCAGTCACGTCGGTTCATCGCTCCGTCAGCCATCCACCTTCTTCTCCCTCTGAAAGCCCACTCGCACCCGCTCTCGCACTCGACGCTCCCTCTGTCGCCAACATGATCGGTCTGCCCAACGCTCTCTGTCCATCCGCAATCAACCCCTTGACCCGTTCGGACATCCACGCCATTTGCGCATCAAACAGCATCTCTTCTTCGTCGTCGTCGTCGTCGTCTCCTCTCGCTTCCACCTTCTTCTTAGTTGTCACCGTAGGGTACGACCCCAAAGACGACGACTTCTTTCCCATCGCTTCCTCACGTAAATAGCGTTGAACAGGAGAAGTTATTCCACTGCCTCCAACTCCAGCTCCTATTCCTCCATTCGTCGTCGAGATCTTGTTTCCATGGCGCGAATACGAATGCGAATGCCGTCCACGCCCACTTGCCCGCTTTCGATGCCCATTCTGTGCACTTGAAGACAAATGATGGACAGAACCACCACCACTACCAATGCGACGAGGCGACACAGGCGATGAAGAGGGTGCCATAGACGACGGCATAGATAATCCACTACGGCTCCCCCTCTCAGAATAAAAGTGCGCTCCACCCTCCATTCTCGTCGGCGTCCTATTCATCCTCATCCACGCGTCGACGTCCTCTTCCAAATCAATCATCGCATCTTCTCGATACGGTGGCGGTGGCGAAACCATCGTCGTCGTCGCTGTGGACCTTATTGTTTCATACTTTGACACCACTCCATCATCCTTTTCGCCTTCTTCCTCATACTCTTCATCCTTCACCTCCTCGACTCTCCCGCCTCTTGCCTCAATCGCCTTTGGGGTCGACGAAAACGCTCCATCGCGCCACCTAACACGAAAAATAAATAACATATTAGTAATCATATAATAAAGGAAATGATAACGTAAAAGAGATTTGAAGAAATCCCAACAACTGAACGCGATTCCACTAGAATCCATTCGATGACGTACATGACGCCCTTCGATTGGTAATGGCCACGAGACAAAGTGAACGTAGAATCCAAGCAAAAATAAATGTAAGACCGAGGGGGAGAGGTTGGGTGGAGTTCGGCATCACAAGATCCGCATTCACATCCACAGGAAATCGAACCGGCCAAGATCCAACGGAAAGAAAAGGTGGTGTCATTCGCCATACCAAGCAAAAAAGACAACCGCTTGTTTTTTCCTTTTCTCTTTTGTCGCGCATTAAACGGGATGACCTCATGACCGCCACACACAGGACTTGGATATTGGATCCAATTTCGTCCCCGTGCGCCTACATTTTTGCCACCCATTTCCGGAATCGACCCACAGAATAAAAATGAAACGAGAACCCCGAACCGCCCAGGAATGAGGCAGAAAGAAGAGTCGGAGGTCGGTCATTTGAGCAAGCCCGCATCGATGACCCATGTGGATCCGAAACCAAACCCAACCGCCCATCCATCGCCCATCCCGAGAACGAACAGGTCACAAGAGAAGACCTCCAAACGGCGATCAAAAAAACCAAAAAGGAGACGCTTCCTGTGGCGCATCCACGGGAGCAAACCCAGCAATTTTTTTTTTCTTTCCCTCGGCAAACGCAAAATGGAAAAAAGAAAGGGGAGGAAAAAGAGTGTTTGAAACGAGAAACAAAAAATTTCACTCACATTCGATAGGCGGTATACCCGACCGCGGTCGAGACGATCACGACCGAAATCGCAGTCGAGATCAATGATTCGGCGAGCCCGATCTTTCGTCTCTTCATTGGTCTTCCCACTTCCCCTTTCTCCTGTTCGACACGTCCGTTTGAACGACTGGAAGGATACCGAATATCGTGCTCAGTAAGGCGACCTCCGTCATGTGGTGGTGCTGCTAGAATAGGATGCAATTGATGAGTATCATCGGAATACACCATTTTCAAAAAGGAAATGAATGGGTAGATAAGAGAAAGAGGGAGAGAGATCGCCAAGAAGGAAGGAAGGTTGAGTGGCTCTGGGCAGATAGCAAATACGAAGCCAGCCCTCAGTGCCAATCCGTGTAAAGAGAATGTGGAATGGTGAGGACTGGATAAGCGGATGGAGGATGGAGGATGGAGGATGGTGGAGGTTGTTTTTTTCTTTTCTTCTTCTAGTTCGAAGAGGTGGTGGACATTATCATATTCCTCGCCGCCGGGAAGACAGCATGCCCACCCATCGCAAGGGAAAATCATGCAAATGCGAGATGAAACATCCATCTATCCGCGAGATAGAGAGCAGAGAATACTCGCTGACACTCGGCATCGAAGCGATTATCATATGCTTTTTTGGTTTCGCCTTCCCATGCCATCCCATATTTGAGTGGCCGAGAGAGAAGAATATATGAAACGTGTATAGAGAAGGAATAGATGAATAAATAAAAACAATACGTACGATATGGGCCATCATAACCATCCGTATATCTTCCACTCGTCCTCGTTAATCCGGTCGCAGGTCGAAACGTGCCATCGTCGTAACGGCCATTCGAATCCTTCCCCGAGTCGTCAAACGAACCCATCATTGTCTTTCGTTTCCGAGAAACAGGTGGACCGACGGGGCCTTGCACCTCCCGATATTGTTCAAGTCGTTGCTGGCGCTGTCGGCTGCGTGATTGTGGCGAGAGAGGCTCTTCATCTCGTTGTCGACGATAACGATAACTTTCACCACCATGAGACTCTCCAGGCGTCGATGTACCTATCAAATCATCATCTTTTTTTTTTTGAGAATCGGCGCAGAGCAAGCCTTCAGACGGGCGTTTACCTGTGTGCTCAGAAACATCATCTGAACTTCCAACGGAAAAAGGATTTCGAAACGGCAATTTCGGGAGACTAAACGTGAACAAAAATGACATGGTCGACGTCCCACAAAATAAAAGACGCAGCCGAAGGGAATGGGAGAGAGTGGCGAGGAAGAAACCTGTTTCGAGCGGAGCTTCAATTTATGGTACGGATATTTTCGAGTCCACGATAAATCACAACTAGGAGAATGGTTCAAACCCTTTCATTTTACTCTGAGTCAGCTACTACAGGTACGTACGTATGGAGCAAACACCATATCAGCGGATCACAATCGGATACGAACCAGGACAACCAAACGAAAGTCAAGGCAGTTCAAAAGAAAAGGTTGATGGAGGAGGCTTGGGGAATGAGAATAGGGGATCTAGACGAGTCGCGCCGTGCTTTTGAACCACATGGGGTCAGGCCACAAAGTGGGGATGATTTGAGAGTCGTAGGGAGACAAAACACAGCACTTGTGAATAAGATCGTCATCGAGAAACTAGGCCACAACAGGCTACTAATGTTGGGCAGGTGACGGTGTGCTTGTTATTTGTTTGATGGGCAGGCGTCCACCGAGTGTCTAGTCTTCATTGGGCATCCAAATAATCCAACAGAGATGAACCTAAACAGCTATCCACCGGCCAAAGCGCTCGCCGGCACCAACAACAACCAAGCAAGAGACAAAGGAAGCTTAGAAGAAAGCGAAGATGAAAGTCGTAGAAATGAAAACAGATATTTGATGCCGTTGTTATTGTTGTTGTGGTGGTGGTGGATGTCGAGACGCCTAGGCGACGTGCACATTGGTGAACTCCTTGGTGGCCTGGATTTGCTCAAGGAGCCAAAACCACGGGGTGGCATACGTCACATCGGAGGACTTGGTATTACCAGAACTGCCAGTGAGCATTCCGCCGATGCGGCCACGGATGTCAGCTATGATAGATCCCGAATCACCAGGGGCGGAGAAAGCGCCCGACTTGCTATCGTATGGGAGTATCGCCCACCCCATGGAGGTTTGATCGACGGACCTGTCAAGAGAGTACTTACGAACGATTGAGAAGACGCCGTTTGCGCGGCCAAGGGTGGTGCCGGTGGCATTGCCGCTCTTGACGACTAATAGGCATGGCTCGTTGTCTGAGTCCCACATGTCGGGATGGCGCATCAACTGGTCCGAGATGGTGCCTGCAAGAGGAAGCAGACGATCTTTGGGATAGGTGAATTTCCAGTTGGCGTTTCCACGGGTGAAGCATTTCCGCGTAAACTCGGCAGGCCTCATCTCCGTCCCTATATGTATATGAGTTGATAGACGGTCTTAGGTAGATGATCAGACAAATCAAAACGCACCGAGGTCTAACTTGTTCCCCTGGTAGGCGTTACCAAGCTTCGCCTCATCAAGCTCGACAAGACCCCAGTCTTCTGTGAAACGTGGTTGTCCGACGCCGAGAGCGATGGGTGGGGAATGGAGGACGTGGCCGATGATACGTTTATGGACTGGCTTCCAGTACTTTTCGACTTGGTTCAGTAACGCTGCAAGCTCCTTTATCGCCTCCTCCAACTCCTTCACAAACCTCTCTGCCTTAGCCCGGGACTTGAGCACCTTCGCAAGATTGTCAACGTCACTGTCCTGCTCCCTCTCCTTACATTCGTCGATCTGCTTCTGCCAGCGCTCAATGTCAGTACCATGGTCTGCGATCTTGACCTTGATCGACTTGACGAGCTTGGTATGAGCTCGATGACCAAGAAGGAGAACGTCTTTGCTAGGTGCACTGCGGTGGTGAACGTATAGCTTGTTAGGTTCATCAGAATTAATGAGGACGTGACGGCAGGAAAGCCCCAAGAGGCCTTTGCTGTCACCACCCTTTTTGAGGTACAGAGCCATTGTGCCCTGAGCGTTGGGCCTAGTCTTGGTTGAGATGTGGAGGCCAAGGGCGGTAGTGAGGGGACCGACGACGTTACCAATAACATCGACGAGAGGGTCCACATCTTCGATGGGTTGGAGAAGCTGGGGACCGACTTTGGTTGTGTAGATGGACTCTCGGAAATGGACACTAACGTCGGTGATGCTGTACTTTTCGAGTAGGGCTAGGACGTCCTGAGCGGCTTCGTGGGCAAGCGTAGGAGGAGTCCAGTCGGCGAAGACCCCAATCCAGAGGGTGACAGGTCCGACGCGTGCTTCTTTGGCAATTTCTTCATCTTCATCAACCTCGACTAGCTCAAAGCGTACAACGTCGACGCTCGTAAAGTGGACCTAGAGGAACAAACAGTCAGCAAACTCGACGATATCACGGGATACACCACACATTGACTAACCGCGCGAGCGTCCAGAAGTGCGACCACCTTCCAGCCCAGGTCGTTGTTCCAGCTATTGACAATGGGATGGTTGAAGACAGGAAACAACTGCTTTTTACGGCGATGGGCCTCGGGTCCGCTAGGAGGGGACCACTTGTTCGTTTGAATGTCGCTGCGGTAGACCAACACGGGATTGGAAGGGAGGCCAGCATAGAAGCTTTGAGCTTCCGCAATGGAGACAGCGTGGGGGTCGTCAATGTGGGTAGTAGTAGTGCTGAATGGGAAGAGGGCGTCGCAGCTAAAGCCGAGAGAAGACGCAAGGGTGGGATCCTCGTCAACAGCCTGAGCCCTTTGAACCTCGTCATAGCGCCTAGAAAAACGAATGCATTTCTGGACGAGCTCAGCAAGTTCAGCAGATAACACTGAACGAAGAGAACGGGAAACCGAGATGGTTAGTAGAGGATAATTATAGGAAATGGAGGGACAGACTGGTGATTATGATTCGAAGGTTTCAAGGAAATGAGCTAAGCGACCGGACAGTATCGTGGGGGGACTGGAGTTTCAAAAGGGAGGCGGTGGGGTGGGCCAGCAAGCAACACACCACCCTCACCACCTACGCCGAAATTCCCTCGCCTGTTAGATAAGGCACTTTGATACTGTAAAGTGTCTGCTACAACAGGGGAATTCCTTCCATCTAGCCCCTGCCACAACGATTGCTCCTGTCGCGCGCGTCGTCGCTGCGATTAAAGGCGAGGCTCCCTTCGCCCAGGCCCTATCGTATTTAGCTGAAAATGTGAAAATATATATACTTGTCAATCATAAAATAAGATTTTGTGAGATGTGCACGTTCAAAACGCGTGCAGCACGCGCGAAATTCCCCGTAAATATTTGTGCTAAATCCTTCGATTGATGCGATGGCTATACACATGAATAATGAATATGTCGATACTAGGACTTGTAAGTATGTTCTCACATAACGTAATATAAGCTCATCCTGCGAATAAGGAAGAGCCACTTCGAAGGGGGAGGTGCTTGAGCGGAGGTTTACAATCAGGTGAGGGAGCGAATCTATGGGTTAGAACATCTTTGGATGACATAAATATGATTGATGGACTTACTTTCATTATAAGGGACTCGCAATGGTAAGTAAAGCTGAGGGTTTGTAAAGAGGTTTGATGGGTCCATCATTCAGCACAATATCTAAGGAAGGAAAAAAGGAAAATCTATTGATACAGCGTACGAGGTATTTGGTGATTTATCTGCACACAAATTCGACGATTCGAGGGACTATGAATGCAGTTTTAGCGGAGTTCCAAGGTCATGTGCCAAATATCGTGCTCAGTAAGGCGACTTCTGCCATGTGTTGCTGCCGCTGCTGCTAGAAAACGATGCGGTTGATGAGTATAATCTGAACACACCGTTTTCAAAAAAAAGAAATGATGAGAGAGTGATTACCAAGAAGGAAGGAAGGTCAAGTGGCTTTGGGGAAATAGCAAATACGAAGCCAGCCCCAGTGCCAATCCGCGTAAAGGGAAATGTGGAATGGTGAGGACTGGATAAGCGGATGGAGTATGGGGGATGGTAGAGGTTGTTTTTCCTTTTCCTCTTCTTCTAGTTCGAAGAGGCAGTGGACATTATCATATTCCCTCCCGCCAGGAAACAGCATGCCTACCCATTGTAGGAAAATCACGCAAATGCGAGATGAAAATCCATCTATCCGTGAGATATAGAGAAAGAGCATATTCGTTGACACTCGGCATTGATGCGATTATTATATGCTTTTTTTTTGGTTTCGACTTCCCATGCCATGAAGGTTGAGCAGCTGAGTTCTCCAAAGAACATATGAAACGCATACAGAGAAGAAATAAAATGAATAAATAAAAAACAATACGCACGATATGGTCCATCATAGCCATCTGTATACATTGCTCCCGTCCTCGTGAATCGAGTTGTTGGTCGAAACGTGCCACTAACCTCCTTGTATCGGCCATTCGAATCCTTTCTCGAGTCGTCAAACGAGCCCATCATCGTCTTTCGGTTTCGAGAAACAGGTGGAGGTAGACCGACGGGGCTTTGCTGCACCTCCCGAGATTGTTCGAGTCCTTGCTGGCGCTGGCGACACCTGGGTGATTACTGTATGGCGAGAAAGGCCATTGTCGACGATAACGATAGCTTTCACTGCCATGATACTCTCCAGGCGTCGGTGTATCTATAAAATTATCCTTTTTGTGAGGATAGGCGCAGAGCCAGCCTTCAGACGGGCATTTACTTGTATACTCTGAAACAATAGAAAACGGGTTTCGAACGGCGCTTTTGGGAGACTAAATGTGAACAAAAATGACATGGTCGACGTTCCAAAAAAATAAAGGACGCAGCCGGAGGGAGTGGTGAGGAAGAAACCTGTTTCGAGCGGAGCTTCAATATATGGCGGACATTTTCGTGGACTCAACAATCATAACTAGGAGGATGGTTCAAACCCTTTCATTTTACTCTCAGTCAGCTACTACAGATACGTACGTATGGCGGAAACACCACATCAGCAGATCACAGTCGGATAGGAAACAGGACAACCGAACGAAAGTCAAGACAGTTCGAAGGAAAAAGGAAGTGGAAGGGAGGGGGATTAGGATTAGAGATCTAAACGAGTCGTGCCGTGCTTTTGAACCAAAGGGGCCAGGCA